>PIJE02001013.1:0-105885 GCA_002895965.2 Coryphaenoides rupestris | reverse complement strand
TGCCACAAGGGGTAAAATAGCCATTCTTTGTCCATTCAAATGAATTGTATAGCGATGGATTAACCATTGTATTGGGATACAATGGCCAGGCGATTTCCTTTAAGGAGTCAAGAAAATATCCCACAGCTAAGGGCTAATCATTTGACAGGCAAGCTACCCTCGGAAAAAACGAATGATTGGCCCTTCTCCTCCAATAGCCATTATCCAGGTGCCTTTAAGGGGTCCACACTGATCCTTAATTATGCCGGTGGAGACGCAGGAACAATCAACACTCACACCGTACCGGAGGTCTGGAGGTGTGTGTGTGTGTGTGTGTGTGTGTGTGTGTGTGTGTGTGTGTGTGTGATGTGTGTGTGTGTGAGAGCCAATCAGGTTGCAGCTGAACATTACCGTCAACATACATTCCCGTAGAGTAGGGGAAGGGAGGGCATTTCCTGGAGACCTACTTGAAACAACCGGGGAGAGTGTGTGTGTGTGTGTGTGTGTGTGTGTGTGTGTGTGTGTGGGGGGGGAACTTTATCCAGTGCATTAGCAGGTACGTTCAATCTATTTGAGAGCACTCGCTAAGGACCTGTAACCACTTACACCCGGCTAACCCCCCCCCCCCCCCCCCCCTCCAAACCATACATCAACTATTCCACCAACTATCAGCAACTTAACCCAGCTGTTGTTGTCAGATGTTCTTAGGAAGGCCAGACTATAAACATGTGCACATAAACACGCCCTGGGAGTGTACACACACCAGTTTCCTCACATGTCGGGGAGACGGTAAACAATGCTGGTGTGCGGCGCTGGGCCAAGCCAGGACCCGTGGACACACACGCGCGCACGACCCCCGCGGCCCACACACACACACACACACCACACCCACACACACACACACACACACACACACACACAACACACACACACACACACACACACACACACACACACACACACACACACACACACACACAGAGAGAGCAGAGAGAGAGACACACAGAGAGAGAGAGAGAGAGAGAGAGGGGATTGTGGCGGTAAGAAAAACAAGGGCCCATCTGGCTCTGACAATGTTTAGCAAAGCAGCAGAGATCTGAGCCTAATTATGGAGAGGCGGGTCAGACTACGCCGTGCGGACGCTGTGGGCCTGCAACGGTGCCGCCGCCGCCGCCGCCGCCGCAGGGATTAGCCCCCACCGCAAGCTGCATTCCACACTCGTGCAGTAGTGCCCATGAAGTGGTCCGGCCGACCCGGACAAATAAGACACATAACTAAGGCCCGCTTATTCTTGCACCCGGGTCACCGTCTCCCCCATGACAGGCGAAGGGGAATGAACATGTCACACACACACACAAACACACACACACAAACACACATATACAGAGGGGCGAGGAGGACAACACAACACATAGTCCACATTCCTTTCTGCGGGACGATGCGTTTCTCCGAGTGTGAACACGGACGCCGCTGTGTGCCGTGAGACACTTCGGCAAACACTGGTGCACACACAGACACCGAGGCAACCACAGACACACACACACACACACACACACACACACACACACACATGCACAAAGTCTGCAGCCAGCACACAGAGGCCTAGCTGAGCACAGTCAACAGTCTGGCATGCAGAGTCAAATCGGATTCAGTGTGATTCATAGCAACGGTTGCACAAAGGCAGTTTCACCACACACACACACACACAGACACACATGCATACACCCACCCACATGCACCAAAGCAAACACACACACACACACACACACACACACCTCAATGCACAAAAAACAAACACACACACAAATAAACACACAAATAAACAAACACGCACAACCACTGAACACACACACACACACACACACAGCACACACACTTGTACATCCACTCCAGGAAGAGACAGGGCGAGCGCAGGGGCACACATTCACTCCATCACCGTCACAACGGGAGCCCGCATCACACGTCAGCTGTAATAGGCTAACAAGACGAGGGCCAGATGGCCGTGCAAGGCAGCACAACAAGTGACTTAAGACCAGAGAGAGAGCGGGAGAGAGACAGTGACGGAGAGAGACGGTGAGAGAGGAGAGAGAGAGAGCGAGGAGTGTCAGAAGTCATTAGCGCAGAGAAAGACCATAATCGGTCTCTTCTCTTGGCCTCCTCTGTGGCTTCCCATCCGAGGCCCCGAAGGCCCGTCTCCGGGGTGAGGGTTAGAGCAAAGGGGGGACTCGGAAAGTAAACCGGGCATGTGTGTGTCCGTGTGTGTGTGTGCGTGTGTGTGCGGTGGTGATTGAACGCCTTCCATGCTATCACTGACAGCGGGGAGACGGCCCAGGCTGCTGCCCTCCAAGTTCCCCCCCCCAACCCCACTTACTACAGCCTCCGAAGTCCCCCCCCCCCCCGTCGCTGAGCTCTTCCAGCTGGGCAGAGAGAGGAGAGAGAGACAGAGAGAGAGAGAGAGAGAGACAGGGAGAGAGAGGCTGGAGCAGTGGGGGCGGATAGGCGTGGAGAGGAGAAGGAAAGTAAAGACAAGGGGATGGCGGGAGGGGGAGGACAGAGGACGGTGCAACAACACTAAGAAAATAATGGAGGGAGGGACAAGTTCGAAGAAGGGAAGGGAGGCGAGGAGTGGAGGAGGAGGAGGAGGAGGAGCCGATAGGAAAAGAGTTTGGGGAGATGGAGCTGAGCCGGGGGGTCGGTGTCAGCCCGAGTTTAGTCCCGAGTGCTGCTCTGTGACCCAAACACACACACACACACACACACACACACGCACACACACATACACACACACAATGCCGTGCTTCATTGCTTCATCCCATAGTTCCTCTGCTGGCTACAGTACAACACACACACACACACAGACACACACACACACACACACAGAGCAGAGCAGAGCCAGCTGCCTCCCATCAGTAGGAGCGGTCACAGATGGGTCCTGCATGCTCTGTAAAGATCTCGCCACAGGCCCGGTCTCAGGACTGAGGGTCGAGGGCGGGCGGCTCCCCTGTGTTTTGCTGCGTGTGTGCAAGCGAAGCAGCAGCAGCAGCAGCAGCAGCAGCAGCAGCAGCGGCAGCAGCAGCAGCAGCAGCGGCAGCAGCACACGTGGATCCTGCGCCTTTGCGGGCAAGCGACTGGGACTGGGAGTGGACCGGGCCCAATGTATGCGCTAGCGGTGCGGTGCGGTGCGGTGTCTGGCCAGCGTGTCCGAGTGTACACACACACGGACACGCTGGCGGAGTGTGTTTCGCCAGCGTGCAAGTTGCGGCGTGGCAGGCAAACATACTCGCGAGGGAGAGTGTGTGTGTGAGTTTTCAAAATGTGTGTGCGGCTGGTAGTGCTTCCACGGGGTCTGACTGAAGTGAAATGCAGGCCGAGACATGAATGCTGCTGAATGTGAATGCCCCCCCCCACACACCCTCCCCCCTTCTCCCACAGGCCAGTAGAGACCCAGTGGAGTCAACACTATGACCGGGTCGTAAGGTTCTAATCAGCCCGGCGCAGTGCCCGGGCAGTAGAACCCGTCTGGACGAACAAAAGCATCTCTCTCTCTCTCTCAGACAGACAGACACACACACACACACACACAAACACGATAGTACCCCCACTCAGTACACCCCCTTCCCTTCGGCTCAGAGAGGAAGGGGGTGAAGAACCACCATAGTGAGCGGGAGAGAGAGAGAGAGAGAGCGAGAGAGAGAGAAATAGAAATAATTACAACCATTATCAAGACCCCGCACAGCTGCCCAGGGGTGTTGAACCGGCAACCTCCCACAAGCCCATCGATAAGCGAGAGACGTGCTGCTGCTGCTGCTGGAACCCTGGAACTCTGGAGCGTCGACGGCAAGGCCTGCGGGGAACGTTAGGCTCACGACCGCCCGCTGACACGCTGTCACGATGTCAAGCTGTCGCGGCGTGTCAGCGGTCGGGACGGATGCCCGTGTCAGGATCCATTGTCACGAGTTCTTTCTTTCAGGAAGCAATCAAGGCGGGAACCCGGAAGACTGGGTGGGGGGGGGTAGTGGTGGTTTTGTGTGTGTCAGCGCGAGAGAGTCTTAATGCGTTTAGCTGGCGTTCGCTCGCTCCGCAGTTTTTTCCACCGCCGGGTTTGGGATGATGTGTCGACAACAATGGAGTATTTGGTCACTTGGTCATCAACTGGGTCACTTCTGGTAACCTAATCAACATGGCCCTAACCCCTTCCCTAACCCCCCCCCCCACCGCCCTCTCCAACCACCGCCCTCTCCAACCACCTCCCATTACCTGGCACCAGAAGCACCGAAGCCTCCTGGAAACTCCTGTTATGATTAATTTAGCAAAAGGGAAATTCTCCCTTTACTCGCCTCCTTCCAAGGGAAGGAGGCGGGGAAAGGGGGGGGGGTGGGGTCAAGGTTTGGGCGTAGAACAATACCCCCGCCACCGCCGCTGCTACGGGCCCGTGGATGTTTTGCTGACATCACGGATGGTGCCGGGTCCTTGGGTTAAACGCTATTTTTTTTCTACAGTGCCAGCGTAGCCTGGTAACCCGCACCCTTCAGAAAGAAAAACACACACACACACACACTCGTGTACTCTTTTTTTTTCCCACCCCATACCGCAGAAAAGAGTGGGAAGCGAAGACAGCCTCGATTCGAAATTCAGACAGCCACCCCTTCCTGCCATGAATTTTTATAGCGACTCGGTGCGATCAAAGTGGAGTCGAAAGCGGTGTTTTATGAGCGAGCGGCTGTTGTTAGCAGGTGTTAATATGACGCAGCTACAGTCGGGGGGTAGGAGTGCTGGAGGCAAACCAAAAAAGCTGCTCGAGGAGAACAAAGGATTAGACCCCCGAAAGAGAGAGGGGGGTGGGGGGGTGGGGCAACACATTTGATATTTTACTTTATTTTTAAAAGCGCGCGGGGGGGGGGGGGGGATTCCGATCGATCAATCTTGGGTGGCGCGGCGGTGAGCCCCGGCATGCCTGTGACCGTCTGAACCCTCAAGTAAAAAGATACCGTGGCGAGCAGAGTTCAAAACGCTTCCATTGTTCGTCTGTCAGCGGTGAGGACAATTGCAGGAGAGCGAGGGGAGGCCGAGCAGTAACACAATATTTATCTTGTGTCGCGTCCTGAGAGACCGACTTCAACTCTTTTCTTCCTGTATCCCTGCTATTGTAGCGCCCGCAGCGTGATGGATGGGTTAAGGCAGTCCAGAAGGTGATATCTGCTGTCTGCTTCCAGCTCGGTTCAGTCACTCACACCGTTTCCCTCTGGTCTCCAAACTCGGGGAACGGCAATAATTCAGTTGCCGGCTGACAACAAACAAACGAAAAAGAGAGGGATTTTTTAGTTGTTTGTTTGTTCGGGGGTTTTCTTTTGTTTTATTTCTTTTTTTTTTATGCCGTCTGCTTTTCGTGGCGTTCCAACAAAAGTCTTTGGTCGGCGGTTTTTCTTCTTCATTGTTCTCAAAAATGCTTTTCCTGGGAAACTGGGAAAGTCAAACAGCTGACGAGCTGTCACCTCGTGAACTCTCCCCTTGGGTTAAGGGGGGCTCGCGCGCACACACGCACACACACACAGACACACGCACACCACACACACACACACAGACACACACAGACACACACACACACACACAGAGAGTCAGTCATCATGTGGAGCTGTCCGTCAAGCCCAGCCGTGCACGTCCCTCTCTAAATAAGCCGCCAGCAGCTTCTCACACGGTCGGCCATGTTTGTTGCCGCTCCACGCCGAGAGAAACCGCCGACTCTCTGTCGGATCATCATCATCAAACACACGTCAAGCTCACGCCAAGCTCCAGGAAGCTCACCACCCCCCCCACCCACCCCCACCACCACACACACCACCACCACCACACACACACACCTTGTCGTCAGCCCTCCCATTAAAACCTAACCGTATATCTATGGGATTTTGAGAGACTCGACACAACACATTCCTTTGGAGAAAAAAAAATCTCGTCGTTTTCTCGTTTACCCTGCGGCGTCTGGAGAATGTGTGTGTGTGTCTATGTGTGTGAAAAAAGAAAGAAAAAGAAAAGTTACCTTCCGCAGTACTCCGACCCCGCCTCCCCCCCTCCCCACAGACACCCACACCCACACACACACACACACACACACACACCCACACCCACCTCCCGTCTCCCTGTACATGCCTTCTATCTTGTCCTGACTGGTCATGCGCTGCTAAATAGGGAACACGTATGACCCTGGGGAAGATGGGGGAAGAGGGGGGGGGGGGGGGGGGTGGATTATCACATGTAACATACCGAGGGGAGAGGGCGGGGGGGCGGGTGCATCCCCATAGGCACCAGGTTACTACCACGGAGACATGCGCGCCGGTGTGTAACGATCGTGCGCGACGTCTACAGCCGTGTCTGCGGTTGCGTGCGCGTGTGTGTGTGCGTGTGTGCGTGTGCATGTGCGTGTGCATGTGCGTGTGTGTGTGCATTCTCGACAGTAGCGAAACAGGAGACGGAGCGCCCTCCCAGAGCCCACTGACAAAGTGAATTACATTGTGAGCTAAAACACTCGGCTACCCTAGTCTCGCCCTGAGATGGCTTTCAGATGGATTCAGCAGAAAACGTGTACAAACACCGGGTCAATAGCCGGCCGGCCGGAGGGCTAATGGCCAATTGTGGAGGAGGAGGAGGAGGAGGAACATTTCAGCGTTCCACCAGTGATTGGTTGTGGGAAGGCGTAGTGCGTTGTAAAAACACCGCTTTACCAAACCCCCCCCCCCCCCCCCCAAAGACAGTGACAGGCAATGGGGCAAATTGGTGGCATTTTCGCGTGCGTGCCGACAGCAGAGGGAGATTATGCAGATGATGCAAATGTTCCCGTTCTGACACGATACGAGTGTGTCGAGATGTTAGTCATCACATCACAGACATGCTGGAGTGAGGGAGGAGGAGGAGGAGGAGGAGGAGGAGGAGAGAAAGAGAGATAACGCAAGAGAGAGAGAGAGAGATATTCCACTGATGAAAAAGCTGATACTTTTGCCTCTAACGATCGCGGGAGCTGTGAAATCAATGACAAATTTCATGTTATGGGCAAACGTACAAGACATTTTAATCCTTCGCCGTAGCCCGCCCCGCGATATTTATGTCTGTTGCCGGTGCGCTTTCATTATCATAAAGCGTGTTTAATATCGCTCGGCTTGTGCGCGAGGCCAGCCACAATGCAATGATGATTGAGAGCGCTCAAGATTTACTAGCTCCTTCTCCAGCTGTGCGCAGGCACGCACGCGCACACACACACACACACACACGCACGCACACACACACACACACACTTCAGTGAGAGAGAGAGAGACAGAGACACAGACAGAATGAGGCAGAGAGAATTAAAAAGTGATGAACGGGGAAGCAATAGCAAGATGTATTGAAATGGGAAGAAACAAGAGGGAGAAATCCAAAACAAATTTAGACAGACAACGAGGGAAAAAAATACATTGGAACGGAGAGGGAGAGTGATGAGGGAGAGAGGGGGAGAGAGAGAGAGAGACGAAGAGGGGGAAGTGAGAGAACAGAGAATAGAAAGGGGGCGGGGCCTAGGAAGCAGTGTGTAGTATTAAGGACCCGCTGGCAGCCGGCGAGGCCCACGGTGAGTGCCTCACGGCCCCCCCCAACGCTCTCCAGCGAGGGCCTTGGATTCGCCTGATTGCCTCCAATATTGAGACGCACAATAAACACAACACTGGGCGGCCATTTGCAATTCTAATCTCTCTCTCCTGCTCCCTCTCTCTGTTCCTCTCTCTCTCTCTCTCTGGGGTATCACTCATCTGACACGCACATATCGACACGCACACGTATCGCCATGACGACGGTGCTCCCGTGTCCCGTGAGTGGGGGGGGGGGGGGGGCTTCAGAGAGGATATTAATACGCAGCCGTGCTCACAGGACTAAATGAATTAGCCAGGAGATTATCTAGATTGCAGGTTAATGAACGTACGATATGCGATGCAGACGGCCACCTCCTCCTACCTAGAGCTCCTCCCGCCCTCCCTCCCTCCCTCAACTCACCTCCCTCCCTCAACTCCCTCCCTCAACTCCCTCCCTCCCTCTCTCCTCCCCACCGCAGCAGCAACACGGGGGAAGCGCCCGCAGGTTCACACCTGTTTCTGCCGCAACATGTCCCGGCCCGATTTCTATAAACCATCTCCCTGAAACCTGAAATTCCACCCTGTGTAAACCAACTATCGTGTTCACGATAAGGGCGGCGTGTGTGTGTGTGTGTGTGTGTGTGTGTGTGTGTGTGTGTGTGTGTGTGTGGTGTGTGTGTGTGTGTGTGTGTGTGTGTGTGTGTGTGTGTGTGAGGGAAACATACCGGTGTTGTGATAGCGATATTATCGTCCTGCTAGAAGTGGGTGCAGAACAAAACGTCGTTGGCTCGGATCGCGGTGGCGTCATGATATCCTCATTATAATGTCATAATATCCCCATAATGTCATAATATATAGAGAGCTGTCGTCCCGAGCCACGTGACCGCGTGACTGTAATCCCAGCGACGAAAAGAGTGAGAAAAAAAAAACAGAGGAGAGATTTCGGCTTTGGGTGTCAAGGGTCGCAGATGCGTTTTAATGGTGATATAACGGCTGTTGGCTGCACGCACACATTCGACGCCGGGGGAAGGCTGCACAAACGCAAAGTGGTCTGTTTATTGTCGAAAAACAACCATCTGTTGGCTCACACACCGCGCGCGACACGAGCGGGCAAAGCGACGCCATTCACGGTGGTACCACCCCCCCCCCCCCATCCATCCATCCCCCAGTCTTTGATATATCGGTCTTATGAGTCGGGCGAGAAGATGAGCCGGTTAAATATATCTCGGGGAAATAACAGCCCCGTCTTATGAAACTGCCCATTTGACTTGCAAATCATCCGGATGATTCACAACGGCGACGGCACTCACATGCCCTCCACTCTGTTTTTTTTTTTGCACACAGGCCTCCCTCGAACGCACGCACACTCTCCCCACCTCGTCTGCAGGCTCACGCACGTGAATTTCACGTGCACGTGTTGTGTTACATCGTGCGTCCAGCCTTGGATGCGTGCACACACACACACACACACACACACACACACACACACACACACACACACACACACACACACACACACACACACACACACACACACACACACACACACACACACACACACACACGCACACACACACACACACACACACGTGTGTTAAGTGCATGTACGTGTCTGTCTCGCGGTGTGTGTGTGTGTGCATGCGTGTCCGACGTGTCACGCTTCGGTGTGATAAGTGTGTGTGAGATATTGGTGTGTCTGCATGTGTGTGTGTGTGTGTGTGTGTATGGGCGTGTCAATGACAGGCTGTCAGCAGAGAGAGAGACGTCTTTCTTGTCTTCTTCTGTGGTGAGTCAGAGAGCGGCGCAGGAGAGGCGGGGCGGGGGTGGGGTTGGTGGAGGTCGGCTCCCAGGCTGGGAGGTGACAGTCTCGCGGACAAGAAACATCACTTAGCTGCTTCCCCCGTTGACGGGGAATCCGCTTGTGCTGTAATGGCTGCTGCCCATCCATGCCTCCACCTCGCTTAAAGGTTATGTTGCAGCCAACACGTGTGGCTGCAACATGTCTGTCTGCATGTGTGTGTGTGTGTGTGTCTGTGTGTGAGTGTGTGAGAGAGTGTGTGTGCGCATATACTTGCTAGACTAGACAATAGCACACAGGGCTCAATTTAAAAAAAAAAGAAATGCAAAATCCTTTTGTGTCAAGATATTTCTTTTTAAACGATCTAGAGGAGGATTTTAAGCCACGTTTCAAAAGGGCTTCCAGAATGAGGGGAGTTTTGTGTTTTGTGTTCCCATGCGGGCTGATCCGCGACTATCACCTCTGTGTCCTTAGCCTCTGACTCGCTCTGTTACAACAATACAAAGTGTAGGGAGGGTGTAGGGGGGGTAGCTCAGTGTGCTCCAGTCAATCTGCACGGGTCCTGATAAGAGGAACTGATGGATCGCTTTAATCAGGCCAAACCCAAGGATCAGGACCACGGGAGGGAGATCAATCAAACACGGGGCGCTTTATACCGGAGGGGGGTAAAAATAGGAAGAGGGAAAACACCGCTTTTATCAGTGTCAATGGGGTCTTTGCCGGGCTTATCCCATTTTGTTTTACGACGTCGAACACAGGACAATGGCAGCGCGGACATTTTTAGTAAGAGAAAAGCATGAAGGGGGAAATAGGATGTTGGCAAATTGAAATGCGAAGGAGAATAGAATACAAATGTTATCTGGCTCGGGATTATAAACGGGAAATGAATTGTAGAAAGGGGAAGAAAATATGTCCCTTTTTTTATATATATATTTAGAGCCAAAATGGAAGTGGAAAAGGGAGGAACATTCTGGAAGTAAATAACGGGCACATCTGCAGTCAATACAGCGCGGCGCGCTCCGAGAGAGGGCCCCGGGCTACTCTCCAACAATGCACGCATTCTGTCGGATTCCAGGCATTAAAATGAAAATAAACGCGGCCTACTAAATGAAATACACACAACATCGGAATAACAAAAAAAATAATAAACGCAGATATGTACGGGGGTGGGGGGGTGGGGGGGACGTCGTCTGAAAAACAAATTATATCTCAACATGAAACCCCGTGATTACAACAGAAAATAAAACGCACACCGAGAAAATCAACTCTGCCACCGAACGCAAAATAAACTCGGGCCCTCGCTAACCGCACTTGGCGTAAATAGCCCAGAGGAAAAATTCTTCATACACTCTCGCCTTCTGTCTTTCTCACCCCCCGGCCCCCGGCCCCCCATCCACCCCCCATCAACCCCCCCCACCGCCTCCTAAGAAGGACCCTTATCTGCAAAAATGTTTAACGTGACAAGTCCATTCTCCGCTTACAATCTGCGCTCATGATAGCGGAAGACGGCTACACATGTCCCGTCCAATGTGGGACAAATTGGCTGCTCTCTTTATTCTCTCTCCCGCAGATGAAAGATCTTATCCGGGGCGGACGTGCTCGAGTTGTCAGTGGGGCTTTCCTTCTCAACCCCCCCCGCCCATCACCACCACCGCCGCTCCCCCCCACAGTCCCATATTGAGCGACCGTATTGACAGATGTGATCACACAGACTCACACAACATCATTAGGTCATTAAGGGGAGTAAGGATCACCCTGGGATCCGGCCTCGTGGAACCGTGAGTTCCTCTGGAGGAGAACGTTCTAGAAACCTCCCCGCTGGCCTGAGAGCGCAGCAGCAGCAGCAGCAGCAGCAGCAGCAGAGATCGACCCAGAGTTCAACCAAGAGACGGAGAGATTAGATTAACACGTCGCTTGTGTGCCCGAACCCAAACTGAGATTAACCCAAACCTAAAGAACCTAACATAACTAATAACGTAACCGTGCCAACATAAACACTTAAACTCTGTCGCTCCAGTCATTGCTGGTTTATTATATAACCCTTTAAATAACACTTCCCATGAGCAGAAGTTATACCACAAGTTCCCTCATGAATTAATCATGATGTTGACTTCCGCAAACTAAACGACTCCGTCCTCAGGAACATGTGAGGTTCCTCTGATGTTGGCTGGCTCAGCAAAAAGCAAACATATGAAGCTAGTTTGCTGCAGCAGAAGCATTGGACCAAATTAAAAGTGTGTGTGTGTGTGTGTGTGTGTGTGTGGGGGTGTGCATGTGTGTGTGATGTGTGCTTTTGGTTGCATAAATATTTGTGTATTTGTGTATGCATGTATGTATGTATTCATATTTCATCTTTGTGCATATGTGTTAGGGTTCATGTATATGAAATGTGTGTGTGTGTGTGTGTGTGTGTGTTCATGTGTGTGTGTGTATTTGAAGTGTGTGTCTTTCCAGACCTGAGTCTCTGTTTCCACGAGGCCTGGAGGTTGCATACAGAAGAGTCTGTTAGCTTCCTGTGTGTGTGTGTGTGCGTGCGTGCGTGCGTGAGTGTGCGTGTGTGTCCGGTGAGCGTGCGCGCGCGTGTGTGTGATGTGTATGTGCCAATAAATAGGTTGTTTGACGAGCCACTATTCTTACATACACAGTTTGCTCTGCGATAACCCTGCGGATTGTGGCCTCGTAAAAGACGCCGGCCCATGTGTTGTTTTTAGGAAGCCATTAGAAAAGTGCGTGAGCGGTGCGTGCGTGACGTGCGTGCCGGTGCAGTGCTGGTGGCGTGGGGCTTCGGTAAAAGACGCCGGTGGCGTGCCCCATGGTGTTGTTTTTTTAGGAAGGCCATTTAAAAAGTGGTGTAGCGCGCGTTGAGTGTGTGTGTGGCTGCGCATGCCCGAGTGCCGTGTCTGTGGGTCTTGTATATGTTTGGCTGCCATCTGGCAAACGCACACAACACACACACCAGGCTTCAATCTTGCACCGCCTACATGTGTGTCACAGTGCTGTTGATATTTTGTGTTGTGTGAGTAGTGCGCTTGAAGTGTGTGTACACAGCTACGCCGTTGCCGTGCTGCTGCTAGTGATTGCGCCTGTGCTGTGTGCTGGTCCGGTGGTGCCATGTTGCTCCATCCGTTTGCCCTCCCGCGCGTGGCTGACAGACTCATTGCCCCTGTATCGTCAGTGATGATGTGCCGGTTTATGTAGTACCATGGCAGCACCTGTGTAGCGTGTTATTGTTAAGTGATGTCGCGTTGACTAGCGTTCGGTGCGTGGGTTGGTCGCCATGCGATGTGTGGCTGAGTTTCCTCGGTGGTCTTCGGTAACATTGACACCACTTAAGGCCCCAGACCCCAGTAGCTCTCCACGTAGTTTCTGTGCGCCTGGCAAGGCGCAGACAGCGATACCCGAGGACGCGTACGTATAGTATTTTCGCGAACCCAAATCCATAACAAATGTCTGGCACCAACATGATCCACAACGGACGGTCACTGCTACCACAAGTGGGAGTTTGTGCACCAAGACCACCTGGCACCCCGCCCCCCCACCACCCACGGAACATTCTCCGGCCACTCTACGGAGCGCGCAGACCAGAGTTCTGCGACCTCACACCCATAATTACGCCACCAGACCGCGCGCCTTCGCTTCCTGCGATGCAGACATAGACCCCGACACACTACCAAGCAACAGTATCATGGACCACCATGACCCCAGGCACAATTCTCATACATCGGCGTTACTAGCACCAATGTCTACTTAGTCCAAACAAACTACCGCCAATTTTTACCCCCTACACACCGTCTACTCCTACAACACACACCCGAGCACACGCATGTCGCACCCACAAGCACGCGCACACACAACAACAACAACAACAAAACAGCCAACACGAGCCAGGAAAGCAAGCGGCTATTCCCAGCCCCTCGCGCTGCTCCTGACCGGACTTACTGAGAGAAGTGAGCACCACGTTTAACATGCATGCTCCACGACAGAAGGTATGACTAGCACCGACAACTGAAAACAAAACAACAAGGGAATGTATAAGATATTGGGAAGAAGAAGCTATGGCGCTGAGTTGCAGGCCACCCGGCCACCGCACCGACACGCCCAGAGGCGCTCTCGGGCGACATCTAAACAGTACGCGCATCGTTCTTGCGTCCACACCCACTCGCGCCTTCCCCTCAACCCGCTCAAGCACCATCATTGCAGACACACCGACCGAGCAGTCCAAGCGGAGAAGGAGGCACAATACAAGAATGTTGTGTTGTTTCATCTCAGAGCGCAGATGAGATCACACCACACACACGCACACACACGCAACACACACCACACACACACACACACACAGCACACACACACAACACACACACTCACACACTCACCAAACCCTGCAGACAAACACACACCACGAGGAAATTACCTTCCAAGTAGCTTCCTTCCTGACGGAGTTATACCACCACCATCAAGCCCTGTTTACATTTGCATTTCCATTTCCATTTAGGTCAGACGCTTTTATCCAAAGCCACTTACAAAGAGTACATTTGTTGAAGAGAGACAGCAATATATCACTGTGGTACATAAAGATAAGAATAGAGCAGGTTTCAAGCATTCATAATTGCGAGGTTAATAGAACGAGTTTCATAATTGCTAGGTTGCCTGCATAATAGCTGGTATAAGAGCAGAAGTGCCATTCTGAGAACGTTACCTAGGAATACTAGACTAGATCTGTACTCGTAGTACAGCTATAGGGCGACAAGCAAAAAACATTCTGCTGGCGGTGGTGGAAAACTATTGAGACGACTGAGCTTTTGCTCGCAGAACAAGTAGAACGATATATCTGCTATTGTTTTTATATCATGCAAGCTTTGTATCGGTGAAACAAACAAACAAAAAAATAAACAAAACCCCATCAACACCGACGGTTCAACAGGAGGCAAATCAAATCCTTGCCTCTTTCTCCCCCCCCAATACTTCTCCCCATCACTTCGTACAATCCAGGGCCGTGTTGGTTCTGGGGCCCGGTGCTAGCTGCACGCCGCCCCCCGCCCCCCGCCCCCCACGTTCTCAGGATACCGCCGCTCCGTTCCGCTCTGTTCTGTTCCGTTCTGCGGTGGCCGCGGCGGCGGCTAACAGGAAATGAGAGTACGGCACGCCAGGCAGGTGCCAGATCAGCCGCCACTTGACAAATAAATATATTCATGCGCCTCATGTATATTTCAAATAAGAATTTGACTCTGCCCCAGCGTATAATGCACACGCACAGCTCTGTGGCTGTGTGGTTTGCGGGGGAAATGCACAAGGTGCTACAATCAGGGAGGTATGAATAAATCAGCCAGTGTGGCAGGAAGAGACGAAGAAGGCACGGGAGCGCATCGAGTTGTGGCTGCGATGGAACGCCAGGAAAACTTTTTTTTATCTCTCCGAGACAGCGGAAGCAGAAGCTGGAGCTGGAGGAGAAAGGTGGGGGTGGTGGTGGTGGTGGTGGTGGTGTTGGTGGTGGTGGTGGTGGTATCGGTGGTGGTGGACGTCGGGCGTCCCGTCTGTGTCTCACTTTTAAAAGGGAGACGGTCGGCAGAGGTAGGTGTGTGCACGTCACGAGTGTAAGATCTCAAAAACTGTCAAAACCTCCAGTCAGTTATAGGAATACGGAATATAGGCGACAAGGGGGAGGAGGTGGAGACTAAATAAACCAACGCGGAGAAAAAGACAGTAAATATAGCATAACGGAGCCCGGGGCTGGAAGCGTTCCGCGGCTAGTCATTAAGTGGAGTTAATGTGGTGCCTCCAGCTCTTGTTCTTCCATCGCGACGCGTGAGACGAGGTGAGGAGATGTTCGGGTGAATATTGTGTTTGCTTTAGCGGGGGGGGGGGGGGGGGCGGGGGGGGGGTCGTTCCCTCTCTCTCTCTCCAGTTTCCAATATGGGAGACATGAGAGGCGTCCACCGCGGCCCGAGCACATCACGGGGGAGAGTAAACACGGGGTGTAATGGGAAACATGTGTGGGGGGCGGGGAGGGGGCGAGGGAGATGAAACAGGGTTTTGGAATATAGGCCTGCGTCCCGCCGCGTTCCAATCACCACTGGAGGAACTTAGCATGGGGAGGAAGCAAACCCCGCCCCCCCCAACCCCGCCAGAAATACACACACACACACACACACACACACACACACACACACAACACACACACACACACACACACCACCACACTACACCCCCAAAACCCCAACAACCCCCCACACACACTGACAGGCTACATCTTTCACACACACAGAACGTAGAGACAGTCAGACAGACAACACACACACACACACACACACACACACACACACACACACACACACACACACACACACACACACACACACACACACACACCACACACACACACACACACACACACACACACACACACACACACACACACACACACACACACGTTGACAATATGGTCGCTCTGGAGCAAATCTGCCCCCCGATGTGAAAGGGGCAGACTCTGACAGTGACATCTCCATTCAGACTGGAATTCTCTCTACTCAGTGTGCACACCCACACACACACACACACACACACACACACACACACATACACAGTGCCAGAGGCCATGGGAGGAGGAGGGGGGGTGGGGGGGGGGGGGAGGAGCCAGAGCAGGAGCTAAAGCCTCCTTTTTCTCGCTGCCGTTGGAATCTCGGTGGGGTTTTAGCTCGGCATTATGGGAAGATTAGGACCGTTGCGTGCCGGCCTATGTGATGTCATTGTTTGGTTTGGTGTTTTGCGTGGTCCGGCTGGCTGGTGACCGTCTGCGTGACCCGGCCGTTGGACGTCCCTGCGGTCCCCGGACAGAGTGCTCCGCTGACGGCAGGGGATGTGATTGATTGCGGGGCCGCCTTTGTATCTGTCTGCTCCGGCGGTATTGGAAGAGGAATTAGTCAGAGCAAAAAAATAAAAGAGAAGTGGTGGGAGGTGGGGGTGGGGGGGGGGGGGGTGGTGTGTGTGGGGGGGGGGGGTGGGGCTTTGCATCTGACTCCATCAATCAAGTCGGCAATCAAAATAATTCAATTAAGAGACTTTAAATCCTGCCGGCTTACAATTCCTCGATCCAATTGCCTGGAGACAAACTCAATTTACTGACAAGCCATACATGATAGCATTAGCTCTACTTTAAAAAAGGCTTTTATTTTTTCTGTGACTTACATTTTTCGGAATATCCGGGAAAAATGCACAACGGCAATCAACTTTGAGCAGCAGTTTGATGGATAGTTTGTTTAGAGTTGTACTTTTGTACTTTTTTGGTATGTTTTCGTTTGTGTACTTTGTGTAGCAGACAGTCTCGGGGAAAAAAAAAGAAGAATGACAAAAAAAAAAAACAGCGCAACTTTAAGCACATTACCGAGGGGACTCTCAAGAGTTACAAAACTAATTTGCTCAGTAAAGGCAAGTTGTAGCTGTTTGCAAAAAGCGGAGAAACTTTGCAAATCCTTTTATAGATCCCAGGTAAATGGCCATAGATCAGCTGTGGGGAAAGAGAGAAGAGGGGACTAGGGGGGGCAAGATAGCCGAGAGAGATTGCTGAATATGTGTGTAATTGTCTCCCCCCTTCCCTTGTCCCCCCCCCACCACCCCTGTTTCCGAGGTGTGAAAGGGAATGCGGGGTAGCGGTGGGAAGTCCCAGGGTGAGGCGATTGAAGCGTCACTCACAGCTGCCACGCAGGGTCTCGGTGTGCCCAGGACGGCCCCGGCGAGGGCGGAGGAGCTGGGACCGGGCTGGGAGCCGCGGGGGGCCCCCAGCACCCCACCCCCACCCCCACCCCCACCCGACAGCCTCGCGGGCCCCTATTCTCTACGCTCCCCTCTCCTCGGGGCGAGCGAGACTGGCCCATGCTGGGAGTTTGCTTAGAAAAGCCTGAGCCAAGAAACTTGGCAGAATGGGTTAAATGGGGCAGGCCCATGCACACACACACACACACACACATCTACGCGCACACACACACAAATACTAAGACATTCAAACAAACACACACACACACACAAAGACACACACAATACAAGCACACACAACTGCACAGTACACACACACACACACACTCCGTATGGTGGGAAGAAAAGATGAACAAAAAATTGGAAGGAACATCCAAAACTCATATTTGACACAAACACACATGAGCAGATGCTGTCACACACACGCACACGCACACGCACACACACACACACACACACACACACACACAGTGTGAGTGTTGGGGTCGGAAGAAACGGGTGCTTTCGCGACACTTTCCGAGCACAAACCGCCAGTGGAAAAGTCTCGGGGACTAAAAACCCCGGCAACCCTCGTCCGTCACTCATCTGTGGGCCCTCGCTCTGCGCTCTGCTCTGTGACCACGGGCATAACACTGTATTAATAATATAAAGAGGACAGGGTGGAGATGGAGGGTGGTGGTGGTGGTGGTGGTGGTGGCGGCGGGGACGTGGAGGTGGAGGGTGGGGATCCAGCCAGCTCCATCTGCCACACTGACACACTTACAAGAGATGCATCCGCTGGGGTAGTGTGTGGGTGTGTGTGTATGTGTGTGTGTGTGTGTGTGTGTGTGTCTGTGTGGGGGGGTGTGGGGGTGTGGGGTGGGGGTGGGCGGTGCTTCTGCCATCACTTTACTGCTCCATCATTCTATTATCCTGCCACTCCATTCAATTACAACCAGCCTCCATTAACGGTGCTCGTATATCAATAGACGGAGATCCCCGCGATGAGCATTAATGATACGTTCTGAGACACCAGAGAGTCCGACTGCATCTGCTCTCTATGTTTCCATCTCCCTCTCTTCCTCTCTCTCTCCCTCTCTCTCTTTCCACCCAATTTGTATTTAGTATTTCTTTTTACGGAAATGACGAGATCGCACTTCAAACTGAACCGTACAAAATAACAAGAGGACTCGCACATCCCCAAATGTTACACTTCCCCACTACTCTTTGGAAATCAGTTTTTTTTGTAAATCATTTAAATTCTGCGGCGCCGCCGTTGCCTCAAGTCTTTCCAATGTCACACTCGATGCGTGACCAAAAGACCCCCGTTATGTTTTTACCATTTTCTTTGTGGGGGGGTGCGGGGGTGGCGGGGGTGGAAGATGTATCCCACGCTGGTTTCGTGTCGGAGGGCTAATGACGTCTCGTGGAAACGCAAAGAGGCTACCCCGCTGCTAGCAGCCGGGCCACACGCTGGTCCGAGCGGGAGTCCGGCGCGGTCCGCCTCCGCGACACATGGAGGTGGTGGAGAGGAGGAGGAGGCGGAGGAGGAGGTGGAGGAGGAGGACAAGGGGGTGGCGGGGTGGTGGGTTGTAGTTCCGTGAGAAACGGTTAAGTGTGCGATGAGGTCAGCGGCCGGGAGAGGAAGGCTGGGCCTGGTTGCGCCGCGCCGGGCCTCGCAAGGGGTAATGGTTTTAGAGATGGCTGTCACACTGATCCGTTCCACACCCACGCTGATCTCCACCCGGGTCCCGGGTCCCCGGCTGGCTTTTCACGGCGCCCGGCGACTCTCTCTCTCTCCCTCCCTCCCTCTGTGTCCCCCCCCCCCCACCACCACCACCCCCCCTGTACCCCCTTTCTTCTCTCCTCTCCCTCTCGCTCTCCCGTCTCTTTTCCGCCCGTCGCTCTGACACATGGAAGTAATCTGGGGAGCTCAGCGCTGGACTGAAAGGATGTGCGGTTGAGCCCAGGGCCGGGTTTCAACGGTCTCCACGCTGGCTTCCTCTCCTCCCCTCTTTAATCCCCTCATTTTCATCTGCTCTTATGTAAAAAAAAGGACGACGACAGTAAACAACAGGCAGACTTTAGCCATTCAAATTCTTTACCCCCCCCCCCCCCACCACCCTCCCCCCCCCACCAACAAACCAACACCCCCTGCAGTTACTTCGCTTACCTTGGCATTCCAACATTCTCACCCGAATCCCTTAAAGGCACCAACACAACAATAACAACAACAACAACAACAACAACAAAAAACCCCAACAGGACAAAGAAACGAAAGAGACGGAGAGAAAACTGTTAAAACGTTCGCCAAACTCCAGCCTGGGCTCCCACGTCAGCGACTTAGCGCCAGGCAGGCAGCGCTGGAGAGGCTGGCAGGCAGCGAGTGGTGGCGCTCTGACTTTAGCTACTTCCTGCGGGGCCGCTGGCTGGGCTGTGCTGGGCTGGGCTGGGCTGGGCCGGGCCGGGGCGGGCCTGGTGCCCGGCGGAGCCCTGTGTGTGTGGAGCAGAGCGGTGGCCTGCGAGGCAACCGCTCCCCCCTACAGCAGCAGCAGCAGCAGCAGCAGCAGCAGCACAGTCCACCGCCCCGCCGGCCCCACCGCCTCTGCTGCTGCAGTCCCAGGAGCGAGGCCGGGGGCCCCTCGACACGCTGGCTACGAGGCACGCTGCCACACTCCACGCATTTCCTTAATGCTCCTCTGTGAGCGCACAAAGAACAATGGTGCAGCGCATGCAGCAACTACCACACACAGGCACACACACACACACACAGGTTTGCGCCGGAGCCCGTTTCCCCCCCCCCCCCGTCCCCCCTGCCCACCCCCACCAGCGTTCTCAGAGGGCTTGTTGAGTTGCGACACAACTTAAAAGGGATATGGGAGGAATGGCTAAACTTGCAACTCAAAGATTTATTCAGATTTTTTTTTGGGGGGGGGGGGGGGGGGGGGGGGGGGTAGGCATTACGTATTTAGGTTAGGTTGTAAATTTGCGAGGTTCGCCACAAAGGAAATGCAGATGAGTATTCCACGACATATTTCACCAAAGCCGACTGAACAAGGCCTGTGTTATCTCTCACAAAGCTGCCACTCACTTGGAGGGGAAAAAAGCAGAGCTGTTGTCCATGTTAGCTATGAATGCTATAAATTTGGGCATGGAAATAATAAATCCGATGCAAATCTATTCAATATAGGGATTTTTAGAGACCACATGCCACTAAAGGCACCAAAGAAGATCAAGGAGGCGTTTTTTCTTTCGTGGTTGGGGAGGCTAAACTACCAGGCTATAAACTAAGTCCATCTGGAGTCGAACCATAAATAACAAACTATATGAAAGAACAATTCCCCAAAGGCCTGGTCAGTACTTCACCCCCCAAGTCCAGGTACTTCATCTATATTGACCACATGAAGAACCTGTCCCTTACCCCCACACACACGCGCACACACGCACACACACACACACACACACACACACACACACACAGCGAGAGAGAGAGAGAAAAGCAATTGCAGCTGTCCTTGTCGCGCGGCACACAGGCCGCCTTCAGTGCACCGGGGGCCAGTTGCTCTCCAGAAGTGGCTCTTATTGGTCGGGGGGCCCCACTCTGCCTCCGCTCCCTGCCTCTCTCCGTGGCTCTCTGAGCCGGACTGAGGCTCTAAGTCTCTTCCATGTGTAATGAGATCTCTATCAGTGGAAACATGATCAGAGCCTAAAGAGGAGGTGGAGGAGGAAGAGGTTGAACGTGGTGGGCTGGCGTGGGGGAGAGAAGGGGCTGTACAGAGACAGAGAGACAGACAGAGAGACAGAGAGAGAGAGAGAGGTGGGGAGACACGGCACAGGCCAGGCTGGAACAAACACCTCCACCTCCCCCACCGGAGCTCCGAGCAGTAGCCCGCTCCGGAGCGGTGACCGACCGGCTCGGGCCGCTCGGGATGGCGGTTCTCGGAAAACCAGAAGCGCGCTCTCCGGCCTGGCCGTACTCTAGGCTGGCGGGTCTTACTAAACTCAGGTCTAACAGGTTGTGGCGGTTTCAGTTTGTTTAGTGCGCCGCTCGTAGCCTGGGAGGGAAATGACTATTTACATGTCAACGGAGCATAGCTGGCCTGTGTATCACTTTTCAGACTGTCAAGGGGATTGTAATTGTTAAGTAAAAGTGTTATCTTTCGCTTTTACAACAGCCTGACAGAGAAGAGCACTGACAAATAGACAAAAAGAAATTTATGAGGGCCTATTTTCCGAGGACAAAAGAAAGTGCAAGAACATAACTTTTACGGTGTACTACAAATTGTGCCAAAAGCACTAGAACTAAAATGACAATAAAACAAAATAACTTCAGGGAATACAGTAAAAAATAATTAACACACATTTAGGAATAAAATAAAGATCTTCACACACACATTAAACTGGAGACTATTTGCACAGGGTCCAAAATTAACACCAAAACAATTGCTTGGGCAGTAGAGTTTTCCACTCTAGTAAAAGTAAAAAGACAGTTTTTAAAGTATGATTTTGACCCTGTATTTACAGTCCTGTCTGTGTATACACATAATACTGTGTGTAAGTATACTTATATATTTAAATAAAATAATAGATTTGTATGCTTTTATTTTACATATCAGATGTATTATTACATAATATATGTGACTTTATATATATATATATATATATATATATATATATATATATATATATATATATATATATATAAAGGGTGTGCCATTGTATTACCAATGATATTCTTGATATTATTCTAGAAGTGTGATATGTGTATAATACATATATATTTTCCACCAGTGGCGGATATATATTTATATAATTAGTGTATATATATTATTTATAATATATAAATACATATATTTATAATTTATAATAATATGCCAACTTCCATTAACAATAATAATAGTTATGATAAGTCATAATAATAGCGGTAATACAGAATTATTACTTGTTATATTTAGTTTTTAGTAGATTTGAGCAAAATCCATGAATAAAACCCCAATAAATCCCTGAAACAACACCAACACTAAGAGACATATAAATAAGTTAAATACAAACTAGAGGCAAGCTAGAGAACCACAGACACACACACATACACGTATGTTCGTATATACATACACACGCGCGTGCTAGCAACCATGTTTCGCGCTGGCGTCTGGGTAGAGCGGCCGTGTCGCTCTATACGGGCCCCTGCTCCCCCTCTCTGTGTGGGGGGCCTCGTGGAGGTGAGCGGATGGTGAATGCTGCTGACTGCCTCTGTGTGTGTGTGTGTGTGTGTGTGTGTGTGTGTGTGTGTGTGTGTGTGTGTGTCCCTGTGTGTCCCTGTGTGTCCCTGTGTGTGTGTGTGTCCCTGGTTGATTTCTCCACTCTGTCTCCTCCCCCCCACCCCTCACCACCACCACCACCATCATATTGTGTTTTTCTCCCTCTCTCCCCCCCGGCTGCCACAGACAGAGTGTGCGTTCGCTGCAGGTCACGAGGTAAATATTAGCCGAGGCGAAGCGGGGGACGCCATCCAATCAGCTCTCGCCTGTCAGATTATCATTAAAGTGGCATCGCTGCAGCATTCCTCCACACGGAGCCTGCGTGTCGTTCCATATGCATGTTGAGCGGAGTTATGTGTGTCAAAATAAATATATATGTAGATGAATATATATATACATACTGAGATATATACGTTTCCAGAGTTCTGAGCGAGTTATGTCTGAATTTAATATATACACGCGTGTGTGCGTGTGTGTGTGTTACAAGCAAGCGTTGAGTGTGTGTGTACATAACATATGTAAATAAATATACCAGAGTATATGTATTTACATGATACATATAGAAAGTTACATATACGTGCGTGAGTGTGCGTGTGCGAGTGTGTGTGTGTGCGTGTGTGCGTGTGCGTGTGTGCGTGTGTGTGTGTGTGGGCCAATGTGCATCGTCGCACAGAGGAATGCCAGCCAAACCGAAGGGACGTGATCAGTCATAACAAAATGACATTTCGTAGCATAATCCCACTCAGCTAAATGAGAGCTAATCCGATTTGCGGACGGCGATGTGTGGAGCTCTCTAAAAAAGACGCCGACTCCAGCGGTGGAAGGACACGGTCACGTCCAGCCTTCTCTCCCCGTGCGTGACTCGCCCTTCCAGGTTCAAATTAAATACGCTGTATATAGTCCCTCCCTGCGCCGCTATACGCACGGTGCCGTACGCTTACAACTCCTGCGAAACTAAACTTAAACATACATACACACACACACACAACACACTGTCTACTGGCCCGACACACACACACACACACACACACACACACACACACACACACACACACACAAATCCCGAGGGGTGGGGGGGCAGGGAGATGAATTATGTGGTGTGTTCCGGAATGCAGGGAAGGAAATCAATTAAGCAAGCTCCAGTTATTGATAACGCAGGAGCAGGTCTGATAGCACGCTCGCTCGCATGGAAATCCATACTGCAGGGAAGGCTCAGCGGAGGCCCGACGCAGACACACACACGCACACACAAACATAGACGCACAGACACACACACAAACGCACGCACGCACACACACACACACCAAGCCTTTCACCACAACAATGAAAACCCACACGGCATAGTTGTGTATACCTGCTGGTTTTGTTTACTTTGTCTCATAACTCATGGCCTGTTGGGAAGTGCCAGTGTGCGTGTGTATGTGCGTGTGTGCACGTGTGTGCATGTGTACGTGTGTGTGCGTGTGTGTGTGTGTGTGTGTGTGTGTGTGTAGGCACACAGAGGGCCCCCGATTAATTTATTAGCGGAGGCAGCAGTAGTCCCCAAAGTGAGCGGGGAACTACGACATCATAAATCTCGATAAGTCACAAGATAGTGGCCTACACTGTACAACTTGCCCGCTTTCCGTGACTCTCCCGCTCTCCCCGTCGCTCTCTCCCCCTCTCCCTCCCCCCTCTTATTCTCACCTACTTTCCAGGGGATGGAGCCCAGGTGACTAAAAGGCCAGGTAGAGGGAGAGAGGGAGGGAGGGAGGGAAGGGGAGGAAGGGAGGGAAGGGTAGGGAGGGAGGGATGGGAGGCGAGTCTGAGGTTGCTCATAGCCGTGTGGTGTTTTTGGTCCTTTATTGCACACGGCTGCTGACTGATACATTTCAGAGGAAAAACAGGTTTGTCTTTGTTTTCACAACGGCTCTCCGACTCGGGCTGGATAAGTGTCCTTTGTTTTTCGTGAGCGCCGAGCGGTAGGATAATTAGGTTGGGGGGGGAACACTTCGCAGAATGCATTATTGTTCTATTGTGAGCTTTATGACATTTTTTGGGCTGAGGCGTCTCTTTACTTTTTAATTTTTTTACTTGGCTACTTTCTTGTGAGCCTTAACTCACACGCAATGGGAACACACAAATGCAAAAATGCTGAAGTAACTCGGCCTACGGGTGTTCCTTCCCGATATAACCTCATCCTGTGACATTCTGCCTCAATGACATCATCGAATCAATAAATGTGCCCATCTCTATTATCTAACACATGGTGTGTGTGTGTGTGTGTGTGTTCTTCATGATACATTGCACAATTAGTCATCCATGGATTTTGTATAAATGATGATTCATACTTATCCAAAGCAACCACTCCCTATACATATACATACATACACACACACACACACACACACACACGCCTCAAAAGTCGTCCCTGTGACTACTATTCCCAGGTATGCGACGATCAGTGGATAAGCCAGTATAGACGATTCCCAGTTTCTCTCTATCCCTCCAGCTATACCTTCAGCTTTGAATACCAGTCTGCTTCTGTAGCGCTTAGCTCTCCATTCTACCAGTATACGCTTCTTAACATCCTAGCAGCAGAGCCTGAGTGGGTGATAATTGCAAGCAGAACAGAATTTTATGATCAGTAGCTCTGAGCTCTGCTAACTATAGGCTGGATATTTTTTTAGTTTGTTTTGTTTGCACCTCTGTGTTTTAATGATAGGATTGTGTGTGTGTGTGTGTGTGTGTGTGTGTGTGTGTGTGTGTGTGTGTGTGTGTGTGTGGAGAGAGAATAAAAACGCAAACTGGGTGTACGCCAAATACACCCAGGTCCAGTCAGTGAAAATGCACTACTCCTGTCATTTCATACCAGTGGTTTATCTGCATTGCAACTAACTGTTTGTCTCACTGTCCAATTAAACGAAATTAAATGAAATGGGGCTCTAAATGAGCGCCTTGGTCCCCAGCACGCCGGGCGGCCGGGGCCCTCCGTGGGGACAGAGACAGAGAGAGAGAGAGAAAGATAGAGAGAGCACCACAAAAACGCATGGAGTTTTTTTTTTTCCTCCTCCGTTCATTAAACTAGGTTACACGTTGACACAGTTGGCAAGCTTTACCTTTTTTATGAGTCTGCTGTGTTGCATTTTGTGTGGGCGTACATTTTATGCAGGCATATATATATATATATATATATATATGTGTGTATAGTGTTTATTAGTGTTTATTGTATCAGAGATTAGTTGAGCAAACTCAAACATGTCTCAACAATAGATCTCAACAGTAGTCTAAATTGTTGACATATCAACTTAGGAGTCACAAATAAGCAAATAAGCATTGTGTGCATTTTATTCTTCTTGTTTTGTACGTCTTAATACGTCTACCGTGCAGCGTAATGGTGGCCAGTATAAAGTTTACACAGGCCTACAACGACCATACAATGGCAAGCCCTCATTTTGCATGTACACCACAGACCACAATTATGAGTCAAATATGTGACCATGAATGCAATATAACACTATAGGCCTCTTACAATACAAATAATTTGGCCAACAATGGCAACTTTTCCAGCCCTTCCTTTACACACACACACACACACACGCAGACACACACACACTTGTGACACTTACCTGGGGTTCTGTGAGCTCCACATGATAGGCTCCAGGGGCTTGGCGGCCGAGGGTGTCGCCCACCTGCACACGACCATAGAGAGCATCCAGAGGTAGTACGTCCAGCAGCAGTAGCAGCGCGCCGGTCCCGCCATTCTGTTGGCGGTAGGGGTCCTCACACTCACGGAAGGGTGGGGGGGGGGGGGACGGTGCGCCTGGTGGAGGTGCTGGTGGAGGAGGTGCTGGAGGTGGTGGCTGGAGCCTACCTGCCTCTAATCAAAGGTGGTCCGAGTGTGTGTGTGTGTGTGTGATCAGTCGGGGGCATGTGAGGTCGATGTCAGATACATGTCCTTCTGTCAAAAATGCACCCACTCTCTCTGTGTCCCCTCAACCCCACGATGATCGCCTCCACTCTGGGGGCCCCTAGAAGGGAGGAAAGCCCCGATGTGTGTGTGTGTGTGTGTGTGTGTGCCCTGGGTGACCTGTGGGGTCTTTTATTTTATTTTTTTCTTGTTCAAATGCAACACACACACAAAAAAAATAACATCCAGCTATGGGGATTCCGGGGAACCAGGGTCCGGGACCACCAACCGACCAACCAAGCAACCCTTCAGGTGCCTTTTGTGTCAGGTGTGTCCCCCCCTAGAGACCTGTCTCCGCGTCCACGTCCACGTCCACCTCATTCCCAGTGCGTACTCTCCATTGTCATGTCATGTCATTTCATGTCATTCCCCAAATTGAAAATGAATCTCTTTGTCTTTTTTTGTGTCTCTTGTAATAAAAAAATAAAAATATTCCTCCTGGTCCTCCCTGGTGCTCCTCTCTCTCTCTCTCTCTGTGTGCTCCTCTGTCTCTGTGGGCTCCTCTCTCTGTGCTCCGCTCTCCGGTGCGGCTCCAAGCGGCTGCTCTGCTTTTATTTAATTTTAATTTAATTTTATCTTATTTTAATCCGTAAGTCGTGCTGACTCGCTGTGTAGTGTGGTGGTGGTGGTGGTCGTGGTGGTCGTGGTGGTCTTCCGGCTTCAACAGCGAGGATGGTGGCGGCTTTTCGGCGTTTAAAGGACTCAAGAAATGAAGAAATAAAATCTTTTATAGTCCAGTGAGTCCGCGTCCGTCCGTCCGTCCGTCCGCCACAATAGTTTCCAGCGTGTTGTGTGTGCGCGTGGGTCTTTTTTTCCGCGCCACTACCACCGTCCAGTGCGCAGCTCGAGCTCCACTGCCGCTGTAACGCGACGCCAGGGGGAGGAGGGGGGGGGGACCGCCCACCCCTCGCCCCAGCGCAGCCAATCAGAGCTCTCCGACAACTTGGACTGAGGGCATTTATGTGTCTCTCTCTCTCTCTCCTCTCTCTCTCGCTCTCTGTGTGTGTGTGTGTCTCTCTCTCGCTCTCTCTCTCTCTCTCTCTCTCTCTCTCTTTCCTCTCTCTCATCTCAAATTGAAATCAAATTTATAAATCAAATACAAATCTAATTTACATTGGTCGATTTCCAAAAATGTACAATTGCAGATATTCTATAAACAAAGAAATATGTAAACCTAAGCCAAAAGCTGCCAATAATTGCAATCAAAAAGTCAGATATGAGTTAATCTAAAGATAGCAGTACTTATGAAGAACTAAATATATATATACAGGTAAGTGAGTCAACTTAAACAAATCTAAATAAATATAAATATAAAATATACAACAAAAAAAATATCTCTGTGTCTCTCTCTCCCTCTCCACCCCCCCTCTCCCTCCTCAACCTCTCTCTATGTCTCTCTCTCTCTCTCTCTCTCTCTCTCTCTCTATGTCATGGATCCAAATTAAAATGGACTTTGGTATTTATGCGTCATGCAAGGAATGAGGCAATAATAATTGTGTGTGTGTGTGTGTGTGTGTGTGTGTGCGCGTGCGTGCGCGCGCGTGCGTGTGTGTGTGTGTGTGTACAATGCCGCGAGAGGCCAAACTTTAAACCAGCGTGTTGCGTTGATGAGGATGAGGAAGGGTTGGAAATAAATGATGATTAATTGTCTCTTCGGGTCCCTTTTCTCGTTGTCTCCACGTGGGATAATGGACTGCATGAGAACTCCGTCTCCCCAGCGTCAATGGACAATGGAGGGTCGGCAGCCTATAGTCATTGGCCCATTCATTCAGCCAGGAAGAAATGCTTGACACATAATTGATCATGTCCATGTCTGTGCCCCCTTTGTGTATGTGTGTATGCATGTGAGTGTGTGTGTGTGCGTGTGTGTGTGTATATGCATGTGTGTGTGTGTGTGTGTGTGCATACCATGTGCCCAACTAGGCTATATTTATATATTCAATCAATGCTGCCCCCTATCGGCCGGAAAGAAATCGATTCACACGCACTGACGTTGGACCGAATCATCATCATCATCATCATCATGGGACAAGACTAGAGCGTTGAAGGCCCTGTCTCCCTGGCCCATTGGCTGTCTGGGCCCACTTCACTTTCCTTTTCGTTTGGAGACAATGTGTGACGCCGCCCGACTCCTGCACTATTAATATCGTTTAAAACGCCCATTGACACGAGAGCGGTGTGTTTCACAGGGCGCACGCGTAGTCATAGCAACCTCCCATCTCTCATGGCCGGCCCCGGGATACCCGACACCCCCCCCCCCCCCCCACCCCCCCCCCCCCCCCCCCCCCCCCCCCCCCCCCCCCCCCCCCCCCCCCCCCCCCCCCCCCCGGGATACCCGACACCCCGCCGGCCAATCAGACGGGCCCCAGGAGATACCTGATCCGCCGTGGGCCAATGAGACCCCCCCCGCGGAGCACGACGCTGACGACTACCACAGCTGTGGACGAAAAAGAACTTGACCAATGAGAAGCGACGAGGCCTGCGTGTCACTGGGAGATGACTTCAAACACGCAAGCGCTCTGTGAACGCTCGAAAACAGCTCTGTTCTTATCTTCAGGTACCACAGTGATATATTGCTGCCTCTCCTTCAACAAATGTACTCTTTGTAAGTCGCTTTGGATAAAAGCGTCTGCCAAATGCCCTAAATGTAAATGTAAATGTAAATGTTTCTGAACGGTGCCAACCTGGGACCTCACTTTATTGGTAAATTAGCATACACCTACTGTATAAACCCACAATGTAACAGAGGACTATGAATGAATGAATGAATGAATGAAGGAAGGAAGGAAGGAATTTATTGAACAGGGACAGAGAGAGAGACAGCGAGAGTACAAATAACATATATACTCATAACACAAGGAGAGATTTTATGTACCAGGGTTTGAGCTATTTTCCGCCCGTAGTCCCTGGGCAGGTAAGTGAAATTATTAAATAGCACAAAAATGACACAAATACTATGGTAATCAATAAAAGTATACAAACACAAACACATCCTCCCCATAGCACCACCCACTCCCCACCAACAAGATTCATTTACAAATGTCTACAACTTTGCTGTGTGAGTATCCACCGTTAGACTATGGAAACCTCACCTTTCGTGCGACAGGAAAAAAGAAAAAAAAGAGTGATATCATTTTCCCCACATGAATACAAATTGTGCCACAATGAGAAGGTTAAATAAACCACCCACTCCATGCGCACCGTAAACTACATCACATAATCCAACGCTTCACAGGTACTACTAATGTTTCGGATTGAATTCGTGAAGTCGTGGGAAAAAAACGAAAATAGGAAAATATGTAAACACATAAATGTTGCAGCATTTTGATGTTTCCCGCCGGTGTTATCCTCTTGAGCGTATTTCCGAGGGTTTGTTGTGGTGAATATGACTCAACATTCAACGTTAATGGGAATAGATGCTGGTGCTTCTATAAATAGCCTGGATGTAGTCTGATACCAGGCTTGGAGAGGACCTCACCGGTCTTGTGACTTCTTCTTACACACTTTTACTATTATTAGTCGGCATATTAGTCACAGCATTAGTATATTCCTATTGACATTACGGTAGTATTAGTACTGGCATTGATATTGGTCTTCAATTGGCATTAGTTTTAACTTGAGTATGTGTATGTGTATTATAGTATTAGCATCAACATATTGCCTATAGTATTAGTATAAGGCGAATACTATTTAGTAGTAGTATAGTATAGTTATAGTATAGTACAGTACAGTACAGTATAGTATCGTGTGCATAGCGCTAATCGTAATCATAATTGTATATAATAGAGCAACAAAGATCTTAGTGTGTTGCTTGCTTGTCGCTTGGAGCTTTTTGGGGGGAACTTCCAGATCATTCCTCGGCGAACACTTAAACCATGACATCATCGCTCCCCGGCTGACCCCGATCCAGCGAGCTCACATGAGAGAGAACAAATCACAGTTTGGTCGCCGCGCCTCGATTCTAATCTTCCCTTAATGAACCCTGGCTGGGTGTCACCGGCCCCCCCGCTCTCACCCTCACCCTCACCCTCACCCCTCACCCCTAAACCCTTCTACCCCTTGACATGGACCTGTGCCACAGTCCCATAGGACCCCCGAACTCGAGAGGCGAGAGACACCCCCCACCCCACCCACCCCCTTATAGGCCTTCAGAATCAATCCCACCCCAGGGGACTCAAGGGGAGTTGAGGGTTGTAGTTGGGGGTCGGGTCGGGTCGGGTGGTGGTGGCGGCGGCGGTGACGGCGGTGGCGCCGGTGGGCACCCAGCAGGTAGGGACCAGAGCCTATCAGCTGTGGATCAGCAAGCAGGTCAAGTGGTTAAAGTGGCGTTATCTGGAAGAGAACAAGCACCATGTGACTCGGTGACTCACATTCCAGGTGCAATCAATAGCGCACACCCATTAACCGTCAAGAAAACGCTCTCACTCTCTCGCTCGCTCTCTCTCTCTTTCTCTTTCTCCCACACACACACACACACACACGCGGGTTTTTATCACACGGGTAACATACACAGAGTGGCGAGCGCACGCAGGGTGTGTGTGTGTGCGTGTGTGTGTGCGTGTCCTCAGCGAAGGATCCACTTCCATTACACTCAGGGAGGCACAAATGCAAACAACACAGACGCATTCCAAACACTGGGCCGTTTTAACCAGTGGGAAAACATGGATAATGTAAACGGACTCTATTTTCAGAGGCTTTCAGACACTTGAAAAGCGGCGGTACTGCTGAGTTCTCCGGGCTGCGCTTTGATTAAACCGTAGCAGCGGCGGCGATGGCGGTGGCGGCGGTGGCGGCGGCGGGGGCCCAAGCACAACAGCTGTGGCGTCCGCAGAACTACATTTCCTGTTTGTGATGGGGCTTGATTAGTGTCCACACTGGAGCGGTAGACTTCTTCCTTTCTCGATCTTTTTTTCTTTTTTGTGTCTCTCTCTCTCCGGTTGGTTGCCCCGCGTTAGCTCCTATTCTTCATCCCGCTCATGATGGCTAACAGGAAATCACTGATTACAGACCTACGCCGATCCGAAATAAACACAAAATCTTTTTTTATTTCTCATGCCGAGCGGAGTGAATGCAACTTCTCTCTCTGTCTGTCTGTGTCTGTCTCTCTCTCCTCCTCCCTCCCTCGCCTTCTCCTCTCTAATTCTCTCCTACTCCTTCTCTCTCAGCACCCCTCCTGCTCCGCGGCCTCTCCTCCCCAACTCTTTCCCCCCGAGCCACATCAATAATTAAAGCCGTCAAAGTGGCTTTTTCAAAGCGCGCCGCAACAATAGGTGTTTACGCCCGCGCGGCCCGTGTCTATCCGTAAACAGCGGCGCGCTTGATGACAGCGTCCGCTTGTTGCCGGGTGTGATCCGTATATCTGTGCTCGCCATAATGTCCTGTCATTTCCTTTTTCATTCAGCCATCAGATATAATTAAAATAAAGAGGAGGGGGGGGAAAACACCGCAAGACAATGGGGATTGTGTTTGGAACACAGACATGTACGCACATATACACACACACACACACACACACACACACACACACTGGCACACACTCGGCCTGCATTATTAACTCCCTTATTATTTGGTTATTTGGTTAGCATAAACTGCATTTTGCAGGTCCCACGGCCCGGAGGGTTTAGCGGAGAGCTAAAGTGATGGAGAGAATATTATGCTAAGATTCCTGACCCGCGGGGGGTGGGGGGGGGGGGGGGGTTTGGGGCTTCTTGTCTAAATCTAATAGAATACCAAGGCCACGTGATAGGATGAAAATGGTCTTTGCTCCCAGGCTACTTGTACTGTCAAAACATAGGTCACACTCGGCTTTCCAGAGCGCAGGGAGGGTGGGTAGGGACTGCGGTGGGGTGAGGGAGGGAGGGAGGCGATGGGAGGAGGGAGGGAGTCGGTGACGCAGGGGCCTGTAGGCTTGGAAGAAGAAACGGCTGGACAACAGATGTGGGGGGACGGGGTGCAGGAGGGGTGAGGAGGGTGAGGGTGAGAGGGGTAGGCTCAATCTCTGCCAAGAAAAGGAGGGCGAGGAGAGAGAGGAGGAGAGCTGGGGGTTTGGGGGGGGGGGGGGGGGGGGTGAAACGGAGAGGAATGAGGAGAGAAAGAGATGAAGAAAGCCCCAGTGAAAGAGAGTGGAAGGAGTGAGAAAAGGGGGTGAGTGGGGGGAGGGGGGGGAGAGAGAGACAGAGAGAGAGAGAGAGGGCAAAGGGAGAGAGTGAGAAGGGGACAAAAGCGTGTATTCTAATCCAGTCTAATTAAGACTCGCGTGATGGACAGGACCTGCGTACGTGCCTTCTTTTCTGTGTGTGTGTGTGTGTGTGTGTGTGTGTGTGTGTGTGTGTGTGTGTGTGTGTGTGCATTGTGCGAGGGTGTGACAGGGGGAGGAGCCAGCCTCTAGTTGAGATGTCTGCTGCCAGCGGTCTGAACGACACAAAGACTTGAATAGAAACTTCAAAGCGACCTCTGTGAGCCCACCCCACCCCCCGCCTCTCATTGGCTGTGCGGTGATCACCAAAGCCCAACTCAAGTAGTGTGTTTGTGCGTGTGTGTGCATGTGTGTGTGCATGTGTGTGTGTGTGTGTGTGTGTATGTCTTTATAAAGGTTGGGGAGGGGGCAGACAGGTGAATACGTGACTGTGTTTACCGATCTGTGTTTACCAGGCTGTTTGTGTGTGTGTGTGCGTATGTGTGTGTGTGTGTCTTTCACTTGGTCCACCAGCTCTGCACTCCGTCTGGAGCCAGACTCCCCCCACCCTCTCCCAACAACCTACCCACCAGTACACCTCGCCCAGTGTCCTTCCGAAGCATGTTTATGTTTGTGCGTGTGTGTGTGTGTGTGTGTGTTTGCTTAAAGCAGAGACTGCAGGATGTAGATATAATTGGAACAGGGGCCTGACTCACGTTCCCACCGCACCCTCCCCCCCCCCCTCTCTCTCTCTCTCTCTCTCTCTCTCGCTGGGGTCCCGTTGCAGGCCGAGAGACGTGTTTGAGAAGTCATTGTCGCCGCAAATGATCACAAACGACTCCCAACATCTTAATTCGAACCAGACGTCCCGGCCTTGATTTATTATTATTCTGGGGTTTTTTCCCCCCCTCTGTTGGCTGGCGGTTCGATCCTCTCGCATCCGTCATCTAATTCTGTTTGGCGTGAGTCGGGGCTCTGCTAATGAAGCCCCACTTATCACCTCCTCCTCCTCCTCACTGCAGATAGGGCTACGAGTGGCCCGCTCAGACCTAATAGGCTCCCTGAGGAGGAGGTGGGGTATGTGTGTGCGTGTGTGTGTGTTGGGGGGGCCGTGTTGAGGGGGGTTGGGGTCCGAGGACGAAGACGACGATGACGAAGGCAACGTCTGGACAGTTGGAATCCAGAAAACAGGAAGACGTAAAATGTCGGTTGGGGCAGTTAGGAAGATAAGATGTGTGTGTGTCTGTGTGTATGTCTGTCTGTGTGGGTGTCTCTGTCTGTGTTTGCATTACTGTGTAGTAGTGCGGATACACACTACTACCCCGATACACAATAGTGTATATTGTGTATCGGGCGTGTGTGTGTGTGTGTGTGTGTGAGCGTGTGTGCGTGCATTTATGTATGCGTGTGTGTTAATGCATGTGTGTGTACATATGTGTGTGTGTGTGTGTGTATGCCTGCGGTGTGTGATACTACGCTATCTGCTGTGCTGTCTGAGCCCACTTCCAGCAGTCAAGCGGCAGGTCAGCCCCCCGCGGGGGATCAACGTGTCATTGTCGCGGCCGGGTGCCACCGATATGGACCTCGGTGACATCACCACTCAGGGACACACACACACAACCCACCGGCTCCTTAAGGGACAAAAAAACAACATTCTCACTTTTGTGTGTGTTACTGATTCGATGAGTCAATAGAGCTAACCGCTAATCAGAGGAGGAACGAGAAGCTAATCTAATGGAATCTAAAAATAGTGAAATCAAACCCCCCTCGCCCCGTGTGTGTGTGTGTGTGTGTGTGTGTGTGTGTTTGCTCGCTTGGTGTGTAATGGCGTTGGGGGCGAACTGATTGAAGCCATTGCCGCAGCAGTAGCTGAGGTAATGTAGTATTTTAAGAATCGCCGGGGCCTCTGTGAGTAGACATACACACACGCACCCGCACACACACACCCCCCCACACACACACACACACACACACACATAAACATGAGCCAGGCCCTTATTGCCCACAGCAAGAGGAGAGTGTTGTGCAAAAGAGTGATTTTTATTTTATTTTCGTTGGCGGGGAGGGGGTGATAGGTGGGTGACATCACCACGTCGGTTCCTGGTATGATGGGAGCGACACGCCCTCATTGCCACACACATTATTTATTGCATGACGATAACCTTATCGGTTGGATGGAGAGGGAGCGTTATCTGTCACCCTGATTATGTCATGTCTCTCAAGCCGAGCGTGATTCTGTGCAGCTATAAATATGCCCAGGGCGTAACAATCCTGCAGGAAGTCGCCAGTGTGTAATGACCCCCCCCCACCCACCCACCACCCCAAACCAACCGCCCCCACACACACACACACACACACACACACACACACACACACACACACACACACACCACACACACACACACACACACACACACACACACACACACACACACACACACACACACACACACCCAGTCGTCGGTTTGACACACCCATACAATAAGGAAGGAGACATTGGACATCGTAACAGTATCTTGTGTACACAAAGGTGTGTGCAAATGTTTGCACATGTACACACACACAAATGCTGATTCAGCAGAAAAATATTCATTACACCATAATCACGTGCCATCTAACGCACACACGCACACACACACACACACACACACACCCCTAAGGGGAGGAATAAGAAGACAAGAAGACCGGTAGCAGCCTTAAAAGGAGAACCCAACCCTTTATAAAATAAAATACTTCCCAGTATTTTCCATTCTGCGGCTGCTGACTGATCTTGTAAACACACCTGCCACTTAGTTCCAATTAGCAGACGACAGGTGTGTCCCCGCCTTCAGTCAGTCAGGTGACCCGTCGGTGATCACATCAGCCAAGCAGAGCGCAAAACAGAGGGAGTCATCCCATGCAAACGCTGTGTGTGTGTAGGGCAGGTTTGTAGCGAGAGAGAGAGAGAGAGAGAAAGAGAGAGAGAGACAGAGAGAGCGAGACACACACACACACACACACACACACACACACACACACACACACACACACACACACACACACACACACACACACACACACACACACACACACACACACACACACACACACACACACACACACACACACACACACACAGGATGTGTGGCCCCTGGATGGCAGGGCGTCCTTGTTAGTAAGCAGCGGAGGATACAGAGAGAGAGAGCGCTCATCAAAGCCCCTCTGCAATTACTCCCTCCGCTCTGCCGGTCGGGCAGCAAAACTCCGCACTTATCTGGGCCGGGCCGGGGGGGCGCGCGGGGGGGGACCTGGGGACGCGAGGCCCCGCACGACAAACCCCACTGTCAGACAAACGCCGCAAAGTAGTGCAGCGTGCCGAAGTTAAGTTAAAAGAAGTCCACGGGAGAGGATGGTAGAGAGGGAGGGGAGGGGAGAGAGAGACTTACGTACAGAGGAGGGAGAGAAGATGAATAAACTGACAGCCTGATGGTCTCACGAAATGGAACATACAGGCAAACGGTTAGACAGACAGACAGACAGACCAAGTGATCAACAGACAGACAACCGACAGGCAGAGAGAAAAAACAGACAGACTGACATGCCAAAAGAGAGACAGGTCAACAGACAGACAGGCCAACCTAGAGACAGAACAGACAGGCCAACAGACAGACAGGCCAACAGTCATAGAGACAGACAGGGTAACAGACAGACATGCCAACAGACAGACAGGCCAACAGTCATAGAGACAGACAGGGTAACAGACAGACATGCCAACAGACAGACAGGCCAACAGTCATAGAGACAGACAGGCCAACAGACAGACAGGCGAACATAGAGACAGACAGACAGGCCAACAGACAGAGAGGCCAACAGACAGACAGGTCAACAGACAGAGAGGCCCAACAGTCATTAGAGACAGACAGGGTAATGAGAGCAGACAGAGCCAACCAGTCAGGAGAGACAGACAGGGTAACAGACCAGACAAGGCCAAACATGTTCCAGAGACACGACAGGGGCCAAGCAGAACAAAGAGACCAGAACCAGACGGGCCAAACAGACTAGAAACGGGCCAACAGACCAAAGAGACAGATTCAGAACAGACGGGCCAACAGACAGGATCAGGCCCAACAGGCAGAGACAGGACAGGCCAGACCATACAGACAGGCGAACATAGAGACGAGACAGAACCAGGCCAAACAAGACATAGAGGGACAAGAGAGGGTAACCAGAACAGACCAGGCGCAACAGTCAAGAGACAGACCGGACACGGCCAACAGGACATAGAGACAGACAGGCCAACAGACAGACAGGCAAACAGTCATAGAGACAGACAGGCCAACAGACAGACAGGCCAACAGACAAAGAGACAGAACAGATGGGCCAACAGACAGACAGGCCAATACCAGACCTAGAGACAGACAGATGGACAGATGGACAGACAGACAAGTGGGGGGGGGGGGTGTGTTTCCTGCTGCGCCCGTCTTGCTGGTTCTCAGCCTCAGGCCTCTCTTCACACACATCTGTCAATCTGTCCGTCAGAACGCCAGCAGACTCTAACGGACACCTTTCACCACTCCGCTGAGAGCCAGAGCCCGGCTCAGAGGCTGGCCCCGCCCCCCCGGCAGCAAGCCAGGCTGGCCGGCCGGTGGGGGGGGGAAGGAGAACATATGGGCAGGCAGGTAAAGTCAACAGGCCCCAACGGTGGTATGGTGGGACCGGTGTAGGGGTGGGGGGGTCACAGGTTAGGATTTAGAGGTCAGTGGTCAGATGTGGGTGTTAAAACGTCTCCATATCCCATATCCCCCCCCCCCCCCTCCTTGTGAAAACTCTGGAGCAGAAGGAACCGGAGAACCACCATGGGTTCTTTACATGGCTGGGGGGGGAACGCAGTGTGGGGGTGGTGGGGGGGGAGCAGGGGGCCGGAGAGGACTGTCAGGTCACCGGGAAAACTTGTATCCAGGGCAGGGTTGTATCCGCTCACACCTGGCCGGTGCCAGCGGATTGGGTGGCGGGGGGAGAGCGCGGGCGCGGGTGACGGGGGGGGCATTGGTGGTGGGTGGGGGATGACAGACGATCGAGGCGGCAAACTATTCTTAGGGAGGGTGTTTATATTCTTCACGGTCAGAATGAACCAGCCATCTCTCAATGTGACCCCTTTATCACAGCTGCGCCCTCACCTGTCCTCCTGTAACCCCCTCCCACCCCCTACACACACACACACACCTCAGGACAACCTCCCTTCCCCTCCCCACCCCACCCGACCCGACCAACACACAGGGACACGCTCCGTGCCTCACCCTCCTCTCCTTAGCGTCCTTGTTCTCCTCCTCCTCCTCCTCCTCCACTTCTGCGGTTTCTACCCGCTTCCTTCCTCTCTCCTTTCCCGTCTGCGTTCGTCCACGCCCACCCGCATTGTCCGGCGCGCCAGCCCTGCCCACTCCGCCTGGCTCTCTAAACATTCATCATACTTGTTTTGCGTTCGCGTCCGTGCGCTGTGTGTGTTTGTTGTGTTTGTGCGTGTGTGTGTGTGTGTGTGTGTGTGTTTGCGTGGGAGAGCGAAAGAAAAAAAAAAAAGAAAGAGGGATAGATGGAGGGAGCGGTGTGACGCACTCTCAAGGGTAGCGTGTGTGATTTAGATAGTAATATGGGTTTGTTTATTGCCATCATGCTCTATTTACTTAAGTGTAGTATAATTTATGGCCTGACCTTATCCCACAAGCGCTCTGTCTGCCAGTGATGAATTAACCATGGAGATGAGATGTTACGCACACGAATATCGCTGCGAGGAAATACCTCGGCTCCAGGTGCCGGCGCGCGGAAGGGTTCAGGGGTGAGGGGTGAGGGGGTCACGCGACAAGCCCTCAGGTCCTCTCGAACCCTGACCCCCCGAACGGGGCTGATGAATAGAGTGCTAACAAGGACCAGAGCTCGCCGACGGTGTCTGTACCCTCTCCAAACTTTCCTCTTTGACGGTTACAAATTTGCTCTCCCGCTCGCTGGCTGTGTTCGCCCTCTACCTCTCGGTGTCTCTCTCCCCCCCCCTCTCTGTCTCTGTCTCTGTGGAGGACAACATGCACGGGGCAAACTACTTCCACGTATCTCCTCTGAACCCTAAAAATACACCGTCGCCCTCCCTCTGGATTTATAATCATCGCCGTATTACATTCTAACGAGCCGCTGTCACTGCCTTACATAATCTAGCTCACGCCTGACACCACAACGACTGCCACTTAAGAATAGATTGAATACATTATTGTTGTATTTAAAATGTTGGCCCGGCATCGGAGGTGATTGTGTTTTTCTGACTCCCTGGCGTGCAGATGGGATGTTTAAAAATAAAAAATAAAAAATTGAAAGAAGGAAAAGCCACCCACACCCACTGATAAGATCACACCCACACACACATTCACACACACACACACACAGGTTAACGGTACACGCCCACTCATAAGAAGTATAAAAGCGCACACACACCCACCCACACACGCGCGCGCACACACACACACACACAGAGTCAAACACACTCATGCTGACGACGCACCCGGACATAACCAAACGAACCAACACACACACACGAGCACAGAAACAAAAATGCTGACACGCACACACAAACACACAGAGGCGAACCCAGATAAACATGGTGTGTCACACATACACACATACACACCAATACACACGTGAACACACGTACACATGACACACGCACACACACACACACACAGACAGAGGGCAATTTGCGGCCTCGGATCGCGGAGCCAATTAAAGAGATGAGACTTATTAGCGGAGGTGGCTTGGCCCCCCGTTAATCAGCCGGGCTTCTTGGCACGGGCGGGTGACACCGGCAACTTTCCCTCATCTTTATGGCGCCTGTCTCATCATCCCCTTATGAGACGCTCATCCAAACTTCAGCCAGACTCCCATGATTTAGCCGTAGCTCCCGCTCCCCCGTATCCATCAAGCCCTCCGAGGAGCGAGGGAGGGGAGGGAGGGAGGGAGGGAGGGGGGAGGGGGGGGGGCAGGGAGAGAGGGAGAGGAGGGAGAGTTGAAGGAGAGGGGAGAGGAGAGGAAATCATGTGCATTACGCGGTACGGCATTACCTCACCGCCTCGGACGTCCTCTCCCTCTCTCCCCCTCTCCCCTTATTGGATACCGTAATAATTCTTCCTCTTCCTGCTGCTGACAAAACCATTACTGTGCTCGGGGGCCACCCGGGAGGGCCCAGGGTTTCATCCAGGCCCCCGCGCCGCTGATGTGTGAGGCAAGGACAAGATGAGGAGGAGGAGGAGGAGGAGGCGGCGGCGGTGTGGAGAACCTGATTGCCAATCCCATGGGTCGGCGTTATGCTGAAAAGCTTGTCTTGTCTTCTCGCTCACCCCCACCGCCGCGCGCCTCTCAAGGTCAACCGCCCTGACTCCCAACCACTCCCCCCAACCCCCCCCCCCACCCTCGCAGGACCACCTGCAGGTCAGCCGACGACAGATCCCCTCCTCAACCAGCCCCCCCCCGCTGGCCTCCTCCACCCCGCGGTGGAGATGACAGACTAATCCTCCTGTTCGTCCTTCTCCCCGCCAACGGCAGCAACAACAAGCCCAGTCACTCGTTCTCTCGTTCCGCACACCTTTCAGTCTCTCTCTCTCTCTCTCTCTTTCCCCCCCTCTCTTCCACCCTCTCTCTCTTTCCCCCCCTCTCTCTCTCTCTCTCCCCCCCTCTCTCTCTCGCCCTCCCTTCCCGAGTCGAAGCGGGTTTCCCACGGCGACCTATTCAGAGTTACCTGCAGGAATCTCCGACCTGTTCTGGCCTGTCTTAAAGTCCCGCTCCCAGAACCTGCTGTGTGTGTGTAACTGGGGGGCCACGGGGGCCATTCAGGATCCTACGCTCAGCATTCAGCGCCACGTCCCCGGGGGCCCGTGGGCCAGCGGGCATCACACAGGGCTTCCTCGTTGGACTTGGCTCGCCGATATTTTGTTTGGACGAGCGCAGCGAATTTTTGGAGGGGATGGCGGGGGTGTGGCGGGCGGTGGGGGTTATAAATGGAGAATGTCAAGGATCTTGTACACGTTGTTACTGCGCGGTGGGAGGAGTGCGCAGTGTCAGGAAAGCGTTTTGCCGTTTCCGAATGCAAATGTCCGCTCAAAAAAAAAAAGAGCGTTCGACGTGTCCGCCCGGGGCCCCGCCTTCTCCCTTCATCTTCGTTGTGTGTGTAAGTGTGTGTTTGTAAGTGTGAGTGTGTGTTTAATAGGAGGAGGAGGTGGAGGAGGAACCCGGGTAAATGATTTTCTAGGGTCAGCTGCCTTTCCGTGCCCTATGAAATTACAGCTGATGTTTGTTAATGATTCATCCGAAGCGCTTAGAGACCACAGTTTATGTCCATACTTAAACGCCGCCGGGAAACGGCCGGTCCAGCAGTTGCTGTGTCCACAAAACAGCCGATCCTCATTGATCCTATGAAGTTATTTACACGAAGGAGACACTCAATGAATTCTCACCGTCTCGAGAACAATCGCAAAGGCTGTCTTTGGTTTATAAATCTGTGTTCCGTGTTCCTTCCCCCCCCCCCCCCGGATACCAGGGGACCTGATAAGGCCGCCGGGGGCCCCTCGAGGTTATCATGACCAGATATGAACCCTAAGAGCCACTCGAACCAAGGCTGTGGTGGTGGTGGTGGTGGCGGCGGCGGCGGCTTCTGATTGAGCAGCCCTGGGCCCGACTTCAGCACAACTTTGGACCGCTGCGATGCCATTAAGAGAGGGGGGAAAAACAAAACTATTTTAAAACTAAAACGCCTTGCCGTGGAGGGTCCAAGTCCTTGACAGCCATAACGATGACAGTTATAAAGTAGTTACAAAGCAGTGTAATTGTGGAACTGGAGCCTCATAAATAGTTTTCACCGGGGCTTTGTAACTCCTACGTCTCGTTCTTTTTTTTTTTTCCTTTCCTTCTGAGCAGCGCTGGAGCCCGCCGAGAGAGAAATCAGATAAGCAGCCCCGGTAGTGTTTTTCTTCTACCTACTCAGACGCCGAGCAGGTAGGAGGAGAGAAGAAACCTAATTAGAGCGACACACCAGCCAGCCTTCTCTGTGTATCGCAGCACAGCTCTCCCAAGTCCTATTTAATAAGACGGCGTTGATCTCACGACCTCCTTCTTCTTCTTCTTCTTATTATGCCTGCACTTAACGCGAAGCGAGTTGAGCTTTGATTTGTTCGTCAACGTGGGCTTTCGCCCGTTTTTCATTTGCATTCGCGTTGTCGTGACCTGGATTCTCGCGGCGCCGCACAATGGGCCCTTTTGATTGCCAGCACAAATGGGTGTCAAATAGAGCAGGGCATGAGCAATTATCGTGGCTGCGGTCGATTACGAGGTTGCGCAAGACGACTTTTTCCGCCGTTGAAAGAAAACACGCAGCGCCGAAAAATATCACGTAGTCAAGTTGACAAAGAATGAATGCGTCCACAGAGCCAGATTAAAATGAATGGCTGTGCGTTGCGTTCCAGGACCTGAAATGAGAATCGGGAGAAATACACGGTGATGCATGTTATTCTCCCCTGGATTATACTGCCCTCTAGTGCCAACGCATCGCACTGACGATATCTAATGAGCCTTGAAACGTGTGGGAAAAGAGCCGATCGCTGAACTTCTTGGCCGGATATTGGGGGGGGGGGAGGGGGGGGAAACCTGAGCGAGGAGGTCCGCCAGTGTTGGCCTGCAGCAACTGTTGATGAGGTCACACCCGCACCAGACCTCTCATGTCGGGGAGGCTAAGCAGTGAGACTCCGGGTGGGAGGGAGGAGGGAGGGGGGGGCGGGGGTCAGGGGGGTCAGGAAGCAGTGGAAACACAGATGAAATGTGTAGATTTTTATTCAAAGTCCTCCAGACAAGTACAAATCAGAAACAGAGTGAGTGAAAGAGATGGGATATAGACAACCGAGCATGAAACTAAAAAGAGTGCAGAGGAAACGAAACAAAACAAAAAAAAAAGTAAAACACAGAAATGGTTTTGAGAGGTAAAAGAAAAATAAAGCTTGAAATTTTTTATATATATATGTACACGTGATCCAATAAGAATTTATACCAATGTAGTGGTAGGTAAAGTAACAAACAATAAACTGTACTTTTCTTCCTTAAAAGAATTTTTTTTTACTTACATAAAATAATTAGGCAAAACACACACACACACACACACACACACACTATCGCACGCATACACACATGCGCGCGCACACACGCACACACACACACTGGCTGTTCATCTACTTTATCACATTACACCCAGCCACTTCACGATTCATGTTATAAGAAGCCAATTATCCACCTTTAAAACACGAACCTCTGACATGGAAGATTACGGTGAGAGAGAGAAGGTGACCTCCACTAGCATGTTTAAGGCTTAGGCATGGAATGACTACAAAGTAAAAGATCTCAGTAGACAAAACATCGCAATAAAACTTGTGTGTACGACAAGTCGTTGTCAAAATCTAAGCTTTGTCTAGCTGCCAGAGCACTGCTGAATTAACGTTCGCCTTCAGGAGGGTCAGAATGACTAGCTTTCGGTTTTAACATTTGAAATTAGAAGTATTTTGCGACAGGACTTTTTTTTTCTTTTCTTTCCCAGGGTGAGAAAAACCTTTAAAGCTGAATTTCACAAATCTTCCCCCGTTAGTTTTATCCAAACTAATTTACACGTAGGAAAAAAGGTAGAAACCCAAAGACATTATCAAGACAAACCATAAAAATACAAATTTAAAAATCTTTCTCGGTGCATGGACTCACATGCTCTTGATTTTTTATTTTTTTCTTACACATTTCTCAAACTTTGTGACCGTCGGTTGAAAATTTGAAAATAAGAAAAAAAAAACCAAAAGCACATTTATAAAATCAGCACCAATTCATATATAACTTTTATTTAAAATGTAGATACCCATTTCAACATTAATATGCTGGATTTCAAAAGAGAGAAAAAAAAAAAGGAATATTTTCTTCAAATGCACTGGTTTTTTTTTCATACTCCACACAGTGGCACTAGCAGGGAAGAAATCAGCTCACTTTTGGGGGTAAAAGGGGGAGGAGGGTGTGGGGGTGTGTGGGGTGCATTTCAGTGATATAGATATTTTTGTGTCGGGAGTGATCCAAATCTTTGGGTAAGCGGTTTAACACTTACACCGTGATTCCACCGGGCGGCGAAAAGCGAGTGTGCTTTCTGTGTCCGTCCTCTTGCCCGTCATCCTTGATACACACCCCCCCCCTTTCCCCCCCTCTCACCCTTTTGCTGTGCTTTTACTTGTTTTTTTGAGTATGTTGTGTTTTTATGTCCCGTTTTAATTGTGTGTTTATTGTCGTTATTTCCTACTTTGTCGCGTTATAGCCTACGAATAACATGGTTAAATTACTGCTATGAACAACATGTATGAAAGTCTGTTGGCTGTGTTTTGGTTGTTAGTACAGTCAATCATAATACAATTACCCTCATCAATATTTCTTATTTACATTTAACCAATACACTTCTTGCTGCAGTTCTTGTCTCGCTGTCGGAAGCGTCCCAGAAGCATATCTGTCAAAAATAGACACGACGCGTATTTGAAGCGAATCGAACGGCAAACATTGACTAGAGTGGTGGTGATCGGCTCTCAACGTGTCGCTGACGGAGCCGGTGGAATCACGGGGTTTCTGTTTAAACGATAAAAGGAACGTTCAGCCGAGTCTCCGGGGATCTTCACAGCACTAAGGGGGGGGGGGGGGGGGGGGGGGGTACATGATCTCACCATCAGATCCACCAGTGGTTATCGGGACCACACATTAGGTCCAACAGTAAAAAGGGCGTGGGGGGTGAGGGGTTAGAAACGTAAAAACCAGAGGAGGGGGGGGGGGGGGAAATTAAAAAAAAATAAAGAAAGACCTCCGTCCTTTTGGCTAACACATTACAAGCAAGCTACTACAGTCCGTTTATAAATTACTACTTCACACCTGGTTACTTACTACTATTATAAAAAGGGTTAGACATAAAAAAGTTTATTTTTTAAGTTAACACACCAATCCATCCCCATTTGAGAAAAAATAAAGCACAAAAAAAACCAAAAACAAAAATAAAATAAAAATAGACTAAGATGGATTTTTTATTTAGACATGTCTGAGCTCTAATAGGTTTGGTAGTGGCCTGTCACTATGCATTCCGAGCAGGAAGAGCTTACCCAAGGTTATAAAAAGTAAATATTTGAAACAAAGTCCTCTCTGAGCAAGCAACACTGAGCGTGGGGGCGGGGGGGGGTCCTTGGTCCACGTGGAGTACAAGCCAGAAATGCTCTCTGCGGGATACACTTCTGTTTTCCGCATCTAAAACTCTTTTAAATACAAAAAAAGGCGCCTCTCCACTCTTCTCCCAGCTTCTGTAATATCTGTTTAAAACATCGACACTCCGAGGACCTGGGGACCGTGTGAGAGAAGACGTCAATTAATCATCAGTCGGGAGCAAATAGAGCAATCAATAGCCCATAACAGTCTCTTAAATGGTGAGAAAGCACCTCTTAATGGCTAATCTGGCCGCTCAATAACGATGCCGCTTTTGACTACGATTTTTTATTTATGTTGAAATCGCGGGCTTCCCCATCACCTCAACTCTTTAAAATGTCAATAACTTCATCCAAGGAAAGTGTTGTTTTCTAGCGGTCGGCGTGTCGACTGTGAATGAACATGGTAAACGACCCCTAAATGCATACTTATGGTTGATCGATCGGTCAGGTTGATTACAGTCAAGCTTAAAGTTTCCAGCGGAGCCCTGTCACTCGGTCAGGCCTATGATCACAGTAGCGGCTGCCAGGAGTGAGACGAGTGAAGGCAGACGCGAGCCAGGGGGAGGAAAGGCAGAAGCCAAGAGTTTCTGGAGCATCAGAATATAAGTGAGGAGAGGCAAGAAAGACGGGGGGGGGCTACATGCAGCTCTTGGCCACGGCCTCACCAGAAAATGTGGAAAAATCATCCATGCGTAGCAGCAGAGGCTATTTGATTTGGATTTTAGCGGGCTGCCTGTCTAATTTGTAGCCAATGGGTGGTCAGAGGAAAGCAGAGGATATTATTATTTTACCAAGCCGACCAGCCGAGCCGAATGCAACATTAATGGGAATTGGCCGTGAGAGTTGGAAGCAAATTACGAGGCTTGAGACGTGATAAAATATCTACTTCCCTTTTAAGTATTAAAAAGGTGGGCAGATGCTTCATATTTGACCTGTTCCCTCGATATTGAAGCCTCGGGTTTGGCCCTCGGTTGTCTGGAAGCGTGAACGGAGCGCGTGAACGGAGGGAGCTGCTTACCGATTCGTCCATGATAGAAGCCGGGTCGAAGTAATCGGGCTTCAACTCTGAGCGCTCTCGGCGGTTCTTGGACGGGGGCTGGGAGGAGGAGAAGGCGGCGTTAGGACATCGGTAACACGCTTCCGATCGCGAGTAGGGCCGTGCTCATTCTACACCAACTGAACACTCAAGAGGTTTACATAACGAGAACTAGAAAGCGTCATACTGCCGTTATGGCGAGGATGTGACGTTGTAATTTCCGAATACAAAAGGGGAAAAAAAGAATACAAACTAAATGCGCTGAAGAGCAGACAAGCGTCTCACCAGGTCTATGTCCATAGTATCAAAGTCCATGCCCTCGTTGAGGTCGTCCATGCGACCTTCAGAAGACATCATCACGTCCTCCACGATGGGCTCCTCGTCCTCCTCCATCAGCCCAGTACCACGGCGACTGTGAAACACAACAACAAACAAACAAACAAACAAACAAACAAACAAACAAACAGTTACGGAGGCTGATCCAAGCACAGTACGCAGACACTGAGGTGTTGGCGTGTGGGGGGGGGGGGTCTTACATCGCGTGCTGCAGGTTGGTCCTGAGCTTGGCGTAATTCATGGCTCTCTCCTGCTGTTGGCGCGCCTCCTCCTGTTGCTGCTGTCTCTGCGCCAGCATCCACGTCACCTGAGAACTGAGCACACACACACACACACACCACACACAGGCTTTAGGAGAGCAGAGGCTGTCGGGTGTGTGACTGCCGTCGGCACGGAGTCCAGCATTAAGGACGGCGTGCTGGTGGGCTGCCAGAGAGAGGAGAGCGGTGCCACTGGGCCAGGGACTCGCTCCGTCTCCGTCTGAATGGGCCCGGGCGTTGGCAGGCAGCTCGCACTATAAGCTATTCATTTTAATGTTTTTTTTTCCAGCTAAAATTAATAGCAGACAAATAGGAAATTGCACATTACTTTGGACTAATGTATTTTGGCGGCGTTACAGGATCTCTAACCCCATTTACCGAACCGAAAGACGGAGGGAAGAGAGAGAAAAAAAAATCATTAAGACGGACCCATATGCTCCGAGACCACGGAACCACTCGATTTCCCCCCAGAAGAAATCATGACATAAATACAATTTTTGGAAGTTTAATAACACATAATTAAAGGCCCCGTTAACAACAGACTCTCAGGTATGCTGACAGACTGTGTGGAGCGGTACTCCATCACAGGGATGGGGAGGGGGTCATGGTGAGGAACGCATCATATTTATATGGTGGTGGGGTGGGTGTCTCCACTTACTTGTAGTCCATGGGTGTCTGGATGTGTTGCGGCGTCTGCTGCTGCGGCGGCGGGGGCTGCTGCTGCTGCTGATGGTGCTGCGGCGTGTGTTGGTGGGCGGCGGGCGGCTGCTCGTGGGGCAGCGGGTACACGCCCATGAAGCTGTCGTCGCCGCGGCCGCGCTTGGGCTCGCGCATGGCGGTGGAGGTGAGGTGCGGCGACGGCATCATGACCGGCGTCTGCATGCTCTGCTGCCACACCTCGCTGCTGCTGCTCTCCTCTGGAGCGGGAGGAAGGAGGAGGAGGAGAAGAAGGAAAGACAGCCGATGAGAGTCGAGTTGAGTTGAGTTGAGTTGACGCTCACCAGGGGAAAAAGTAAGCCCCATGAAATGTAATGAGACTCGGCGCTTTGTAACGTCCCGTTTTGATATTTTATGTTCCGTCACGCGATACAGACGGCGCATAAAGTTTACGGTTGTGTTGAGACTGGGAAGTTAAAACGCGGCTGGAACGCTTTTGTGGCTACAACACGACGCAGAAGTAGTTTAGTTATTTAATTACGATGCTCGGTTATCTCAAACACCGAAATAGCAAATCCCAAAAGATGGTCGGTTGGCAGACAGCCGTGAGTGAGCTTGAGGCAGGATATCTTAAACATTGGGTACTTTTCATTTGATGTCGATTTCTGTGGAAAAGAGCCACGGTTTGCACCAATTGGTTATTTCCATGAATTGGTTTTGTTAAAGTGTGATTACTGAACCATGTATTTCTTTTGATCGTTAAAATGTAACGGCTCTCAGGAGGGGCAAAACGTCCCAGAAAATATAATCCAGGGGAGAACTTGGCCCCATGCAAGAATGCACACACACGCACACACACTACGGTTTCATGCTAAAGCAACAGCTCTACAAACATGTGGAACTTTGGAGTTTTACAAAACAAGCATGGCATGTTTCTATTCATTTTAAAACTCAGTCGTTCTACGGAGTCCTATGCACGCACATGCTGACCCGGATGGTAATCTGAACGACCCCGCTTTAAGCGGTAAGACACGGTCCATCTTGTGACCCTCCCACCATCTGCTCCATAATCCCCTTCCCAAGCACCGAGGCCGGCTGAGCCAAACTGGGGGGTGGGGGGGGTTGGGGTGGTCTCATCTGGATTAATCCAGGACTCAGCGCTGCCCCCTCATAACATAGCAATGGAGCAATATTACAGCTATTATTACAGAACGGGGGCTTTTCCTGTGAGCCCGACTACTGATGACGCCGATGGGCGAGATAGCGGGACTGTGTTGCTGGTCACGGCGGTTAACGGTCGGACCTCACAGTGATAAGGAAGTAGCGCACCAAACTAACTCGATACAACGAAGAACACAAAAAGACGAGCAAAACTGCCTTAAAGCCGAAGCCCCCTCTTCCCCCCCCCCCAGAGACAATATGTAGTTCAACTGAAATAAACTTAGAAAAGTCTAAAAATACATATATATATATTATCCTGTTCATGTTGCCTCTGGGGCCCACCATAGCCTGGAAAAACTAAAGCGTCTGCAGTGTGATTAATGTCCCTGTTCCACATATAGAATACCTTCTGGAAGCTTCCGCTTGGCGGCGGTGGCTGCGGCGGCAGCGGCGGCGGTGGCCGTGGGCTTGGCCTTCTTGGAGCGCACCGACGAGCCGCGGCTGGAGTAGCCGCTCATCACCGACATGGTGTCGTCGTCGCCGCCCGCCTGCAGTGAGTTGCGGTACGAGATGAGGGGCAGCCAGCAGTCCTCGCGCTGCAGGGCCATCTGGAACGTCATGAATCGCTCCAGGTACATGTGGCTGGAGGGGGATGGGTGGGGGGGTACAGGACACAGGACAATCAGTCAGACGAACAGGAGAGCTTCTTTTAGCGCCAACATACGCACACAAATCAAAGCCAGGTGCACATTTTAACTGCAGAGGAAGAAGCAGGACGAGAGAGAGAGAGAGAGAGAGAGAGAGACAGCCTTGAACCAAACACGCGTGCAACACAAAACACCAGTTGCGGCAGTTGTCACGGACACCTGTTGCGCGGAGACACCCGAGGCCCCGCCCACCGCCGGCCGCCGGCCAGCAGCTCAGACTTACACTGTCCTCTTGTCCTGCCTCATCAGCTTGGAGGAGAACTCGCTGAGGATGTCCAAGAAGGCCAGGTGAAGGGGAGGGTTGCCTTCTCCCTGGGGACTGGGCTCCTTGAACGCGAACTCTATTCCATCCCTGAAGAGAGAGAGAGAGACAGACACACAGGCCAAACAGTAAATCTCAGAGCGGCGTGTCATAATTTACTTTACCCCCCCTCCCCCTCTCTTTTTTTTGCCGTGTGATTTCCGTGCGAAACCAATTTCGACTTCTCATAACACACACACATCTCAGGGTTATGAACACAGGTGGCGTCTGAAAGCGGTGAATTCTCGACACGTCCGTGCCTTACAAATGGAAGTGCTAAATTCACAGGGGGCAACCTCTCAGCGGGGACCCGGCCGGCTAAGCCCCCTGAAAGGGCAGGACATACCACGGGCTCACATACACCGTGGAAACATAGTAACCAAGAGGTCATTTGTCTCCAGTTTTTGACGGCGCCCCGCGGCAAGGCCGGTAATCTAAGATATGCGCGGTGCAACCGGAGACGCGGGTGGGGGTGGGGGAGGGTGGCGGCGGTGAGGAGGAGGTGAGATCTTACTTGTGCAGCATGGCGATGGCATCTCGCGTTTTGACCTGGTCCAGGCCAAAGGTGAGCGAGAAGCGGCGGGCCAGCTCTTTGATCCCGCAGAAGGACGAGGACGAGCGGTCGAAGCCGTGACCCAGCTCTGACAGCATCTCGTTGAAGAGCTGGAGGGGGGGACGTGAGACGTGTGGGGTTTAGACCAAAAAGAGCAAAGCGTTCACACCTGTGGGTTGTACTTGTAACCGGCGGCGGTTGTGCTGACCTGCTGCAGACTGATGATGAGCGTCTTGGCGCACTGGATCTTGTCGATCTGCCGAGTTTTACTCATGGTCTCCTTGATGATGTCGCCGTAGTCGTTGTAATACTGCAGACGAACGGTACAGTCAGTGGACCGGTCGGCACGTGTGGGCGTTTTACTCCCACATTCACAACCAAATGATTTAACAGATGCCACTGATCTCAAGTGACTTGGGAGGGGGATTCGGGTTATTAAAAAGCAGGTAAGGGGGTACGTATGATATGAGGGCCCCCCCTCTGCCTTACCCTCATATACTGCTTGAAGATGTCGGCGCCGGTCTTCATCTCCACCACGCAGTAGATGATGAGCTTGCAGTAGGCGGCCAGCAGGTTCCTCCGCTTGTGCAGCGCTTCGATCTTCGCCGCCTCGTCGTCCTGCTGCCCATCTGGCGGCGTGGCGAGAGCAAGCGGAGCACAAACATCAGCATGCCACATGGCTCTCGTTACACACAGCTATGCTGCTGCTGCAGGAATGCGCTAGTCCTGAGATTAAATGTGCGTAAGCTGAATTCAAAAGTGGCATGACTTTTGGCAGCAGCAAGCTAATCAAGGTTTTAGAAAACCGCTAAAGGTTATGGCGAAGTGCAAGTCAAATTGGCCGTGTCAAATATACACACGCGTACTAAAGAATAAACAAACATCAGATTTGTTTAACCTAACACACACACACACACACACACACACACACACACACACACACACACACACACACACACACACACACACACACACACTCCACCACATGGGCACAGCGGATAGGATACCTGTGCTGTTTGTCTCGTCGTCCTGGTCGATGAAGACGTGGTTGAGGATGAAGGAGAGCAGCTCCACCTGCAGCGAGTCTTCGGGGGAGTAGACCAGAGGCTCCAGTTGCTCCCGGCCCCCCGACACCATCTGGTGGCTGAAGATGAGCAGCACGTCACACAGGATGGTGAAGGCCTGCGGACGGAGAGGATGAAAACAGCATTAGACCTCAGATCACCCGGGGAATTTGCTTTGGGGAGAGAGATTGCCCCTTGCCCCGCCGTGCGATTTTGAGGAAACCAAAACGCCGACTTGACTGATCCTATTCTAACAAAGAAGAAGGAGAAGAAGAAGAAAAGAGGATGACTCGGAGACACGGATGATGCACTGATACAGAGAGGGCCTTTAAACATCATTTGAGCCAGACTACAGCCCGAGGTTTGGATGTTCTCAATGAAAAGAAGATGTGATCTTACACTCGTCCCCCCGGGGCTGCATTAACTCAACAAGCTGACAAGGATGTTAGGCTAACTAAATCAACTCAATCAGTGCCATTACGGATGAAAGCCTAATAGGTATTTTGCTGTGATCTTTGGGCATTTATAAATTATGTTGCAACGTTTTACCGATTAAACATCCTGCATTTGATCATCTAATAATCACAAAGTATGTACAGCATTTATTTTTTTACATTTTCCATTCCAGTGCTTAAATTGCACTAGTTGAAAAAGCATCATTGCTCAAAGGGATTCCCACCCATAATATTGGCCCATGAATACATGACAAGGTCTTATTTTAAATAAATAAATACATAAATATATATATATAAATATATTTCCACTGCCAGGCCGCTGTGGCAGATAACACCGTAGCACCGAGCCTCTTGCTTTACAAACCACACAGTTTTGGCTGTTGAACAACCGAGTGGGAGTAACTACTTGCGCGGTAAATAAAACAGAAGGGGATGAGGTGGCGAGTTACATTGGCAAGTAGGGAAAGAAATAAACGTATAGTAAAGCCAAAAAAAACAAACAAACACATGAAAATAAAGATGGGGCGAACCAGAAATGTATCTGGACCACAATCGATCTTCTGCTGGTAGGAACTCAAGAGAACAGGGATATAAAAACCCTTGTGCAGACTCTCCTGGGGTTGGAAAAATAATTGGAGGGATGGAGCTACGTCTGAATTACAAGCACGCGCCCACATGGCGAAAACTCCTCTGTGCGACTTAAAGCTTCTTAGAGGCTTCTTGTTAAACCGCAGATTTGTTCCAACACTTTAGTTGCAACAAATTGCATAACGGCATGGTATGGTATTCAGCACTAGATTTACACAATTTCACTTTATTTTAGCACTAAAAGCGTGGCGTTACCTGCTCCTTGACGGCCGTGTTGACGTTGGTGAGATAGCGCTGACACATCATACAGAACGCTCTCATCTGCTTCCTCAGCGTGACCATGTCCTCCTGAATTGCCGGGGGAAAAAAAGCACGCATTGAACATTTACTGCTCCACGCAAAATGACACAGCGCTGACAGCGGAGCACAAGCTGACCAGCGTAGCGTAAAAGCGACGTAGCGTAAAAGCAGCATCGCGTACCTTTCTGGAACTGCCTTCCGAGAGCTTGGCCAGGTTCCACAGGATAACATAGTGAGTGCACTGCAGCGAGTGGACAACAATCTGCTCCCACAACAACAACAACAACAAGATAGTGGTTAGTCGACAAGCGGGTATTGAACCGCGAAAGAACATGGTGGTGGTGGTGGTGGTCGTGCTTCACCTGCTCTGGCATGTCGCCGTTCTCGATGCCGGTGTTGAGGAGCTTGAAGTTGCTGGTGAAGAGGTCCCACTGGGAGAGGTCGTGGGCACTGAGAGGGGGGGGGGGGGGGGGGGGCGGGGCAGAGAGCAGCGAGAGTCAGCACTGCACTTGACCGGCTACGTGGACCACCGGGACAGATGACAATCAACGGGGTGTGGGTTTGAAGAGAGGTTATGTGACGGTGTACTGCGATTAATCCCGACTGGGACGTTTCAGCGAGCATCTGAGTGTATGAATGAAGAGACGGTTCGGTGTCATACTTGTGGAAAGCCGTGATCCTTTTCAGGGTGGAGAGAATCTGGTAGGCGTCGTCCTCATCCACCTCCTCACCCTGGGGAGGGTAAGAGACAAAAGGAGCGTTTAATCCCACCGCCACACACACACACACGCACACACGCACACCCACACGTCATCCCCCTCACATCTTGCAGGAAGTCCTCCAGCAGCCGGTTGAACTTGTCCACCTGCTCGTCGAGGAGCTGGGAGCGAGCGATGTCCACACGGTTGAAGATGGTGTACTCCTCGTTGCAGAGGGCGTGGTAGGTCTTGGAGCAGACCTCCAGCACCTCCGTGTCCGTGTGCTTATCCACGATCTCCCGGATCTGACGCAGCAGAGACTCAAGGTGCTGGGGGGTGGGGGACGAGCAAGAGCAGAGAGAGTGTTAAAAGTGTGTGTGAGAGAGAGAGAGAGCGAGAGAGAGCAAGCGAGAGAGAGCGAGGCGAAGCGTGAGAGAACTTCAAAGTGAGCCCGGCAGGTTTGGGTTGGGGGGGCGTGACGACTGCAGGTGACTTTGGTTGAAGTCAGAGGAAAGTTTGAAGGTTTTTTATATTTAAAGGTCTTGTTATTTTTTTATTCCCCGATGAGCTTGTTTTTGTACCTTCTCGAGACGTCCAGTGGTGTAGATCTCAAGGTCAAAGAATTGAGGCAGCTGTAACAGGTTGGTCACCTTCTCCGAATCGACCGCGTACTGCCAGACAAACAAACAACACACACACACACACACACACACGTGCATATTAAGTACACCTCTTTAAAAATAAATAAATAAATAAACAACATGCAGCAGAAAAGACAACAGTAACACACCTTGGCCAGTAGAGGGGGCAACGACACCGCGAACAACTCTGTCATTCTGGTTCTGTCATCCAGCTGGGTTTTCTTCTCCTTTGCCGTCATTACCTGACAACGAGACAGTGTGTTTAGCTTCAGAGCTCATTCCCACCAGCGGATAATTGATTCACCCAATAACAAATTCAATTCCTGTTCAATTGAGGCACATTAAAGGATAACTTTGCCAATTTTCAACCATATCTCAATTTATCCGCATTACGGATATAATGTGGATAAGATTCTAAATCTTGCGCCAGCGCCATCATTTGACTGTCAAACGACGGCGCTGGGGTAAGATTTATAATACTTGTACTCGTACGAATACTAGTACTACCCACGTTGAAATTATGCAAAGCTCTCCTTCAACTAGGCAGCGCAGTAGGGGTGACGGTGCCCTTCCTTACCCTCTTGCCCGTGCCGCGGCCCACGGGCGGGTGGCACTCGGCCGCCTGACGAACCGTGCATAGCATGATCTCGATCAGAGCCGTCTCCTGTCTGTCCGTCAGAGCTGCAGAGAGAGTTGGATAACTTTCAAAAACATTATGGACATCATAAAACAGAACGTTAACGTTTTGATGAGTAGTGTGTGTGTATTCGTATTTAGAATATAGCCTTCTAATGTCACAAGGCGTTTTTATATGCTGCACTGACAGGGAAAATAAACTGAAATCTGTCATAAATCACAAAATGACAACCTCTGAAAATTAACTGCGCAAGGTGATGGCCTAGCCAGCGGCACTTAACATTGAAATGCACGTCTATTAGCTCACAAGCAGGAGGCGGAGTCGAAGGTAAATGGTTTGTTGACATTAGCATGCTAATGTGAGAACGGTGATCTGAGCAGTACTCGGCCCAAAATACTCCCCAAATGGTTTTCATTTCAGTGTGACATTATATAGCCGTCACGCTTATTACTATCTCCGTCAACGCGTTGTGATGCGACGTTGTGAGCGTCTTCATACTGTAATTATCGTGTGTGTGTGTGTTGTACCTTCTTCTCCGGGCAGAGGGTCGTCGAGCAGTAGGCTGGTCATACACTCCCAGTCCTTGAGAAGCTCCGCCCCACACTCCCACAGGGAGTCCACCAGGTAGGCCGCGTGCTCGTGGAGCTGAGGAGAGACAAACGCAAGTCAGGTGTGTTCGTTCGGGGCGTCTCTCTGCGGTCGATGTGCGACGACTGAAGGGCTGGGGAGACGCGGGGTGTGGACACGTCTTCGCGCCATACCTCGCTCTCGAGGAAGAAGAAGACCGTGGTCTTGATGAGGTTTGTGTTGGGGCTTTGCCTTCCTCTCCTCTTGGGGGCGCCCTCCTCCTCCGGCTCCCGTTGGCTGAACAGTCTGGAGGAGACACACACACACCAAGTCAGTATACATCTAATAAATACAGCCATGTCTTCCTGAAAAGGTCAATGGTGGCTGCAGCACGCTTCATAGGGAGGCCTAATCTGATTGCAGGGTGGTGGCTGTGGTGGTGACCACAGGAAGAGCAGAGACACGTTATAGACCTGCAGCCTCAGACGTCACAGAATAAGAGTTGTAAATGTCAACACGAGAAAATAAACCACCGCCGCTTTCGAGCACAATTACAACTCTGATATTTCCCCTTTCTCTGAACTCCTGGAGATGAGGGGGGGCTTCCCTAAGCGGCCTCTCCACCTTTCCTGACCTCAGCCTCAAGAAGAATTGCATTAAGGGTCCTTTCAGGTGCTGTGTAAATACGCTTGATTGGCTTCGTTATGTTAATCCTCCTGAAATAATGAAGAGCATGGAGTGATTTTTTCACGTGCAACATACTTTTTGAAGAGGAACTCGCCGGCCGCTATGGCGACCGGTCTGTGAGCGGAGTAAACCAAGTGATAGACGCTCTCGCAGTCCTCCGGGCTCAGCACCTCGTCTGTGCTACTGTGGACACAAACGGAGCAGACACACGGGGTCAGTCGACCATGTGCACATTTACATACGACTGCATAGTCCATTACACATCTCTCTCTCACGTAAGCGTCAGCTGCACGTAAAGTGCCAGGGAAGGTTGGAATCTTTTTTTATTGTTGTTGTTTTGTATGTATGTCTTCTATGATTTTTGTTTCACTAAAATAATGCCGGAATTAAAAAAAAGTTGTAAAGTCCTGTGTTTTTGCCAGTCTCCACCAACCCATGTATTATGTTTGAATCAGAAGATGCATGGTGTTTTGTCGGTAAATGCATGTTGTAGAAGATAAGGACGAGCTGCTGTTACTTACTGCAAGACAAGGGTGAGCAGTTTAATAGCTTGTACTGCCACGTCGTACTCCTTGTCAAGGGTCATGGAGACAATGCGGTCCTGTGCGCGCGAAAACGGAAAAACAGAGCCACACATTTAGCCGGGGCACAATCACATTGGAGATACTAGCCAGTCACGCTGACTACATGTTCAGGTACGAGTGCCGTCCGCAGCCGTGTGTTGACTGCGTTCGTCCAGCAGATGGCGCTGACCTTGAAGCGACTGGTGAACAGCTCCAGCCGGGTGTTGAGTTCTCTGTTGTAGTAGAGGCCCTGCAGCGCTGTCAGACACTTCAAGCGCACCTCTCCTTGCTGAAACGTCAGAGGCACAGCGGTTGGCGTGGCAGCCTCTGGGTTCGTAGCAAGAGTTCAAATAACAAATAACTTTTGTTGGATTTTTTTTTTTATGGAATCACAGCTCACCTTGTCGTGCATCGTCCATCCCACGTACTTCAAATAGCTATCGTTGAGGAAGGCGTCGCTGTACAGTTTCATCCACACCCCGATCTCTTCTATACAGATGGCTCTGATTTCCGCTATAGAATCACTGTCGACAACAATTCGCGTACAATTATTATTATTAGCGCAACGCAATGAGGCGTCAAATTCGATATCAGGAGGTAAGCACGCTTCAGAGCGCTGACATGTGTCAAGTCATACCGATATCGGTGAACAAACACTCCTTTGAAGATGGCATTCATCATGTTCTCGATCTCGTCCTGATTTTCCTGGAGCTGGAAATTTAACAACAAAGCACTCGATTGAACACAATAGCAGGCAGAATTTGTTTAGTCAAACGGTACCAACTGCTTGGAGAGAGGGGGGGGACGAAAGAGAGAAGGGGGGAGAGAGAGAGAGAGTCTGCAAGGCACGGTTAGCATAACAAGGCAGTGTGTGAAAGCCAACTACGCCACCCTGCCGTGGTGTGGCAGCAGAGTGTGTGCGCAAGCAGATGGATGCCCAGTGGGACCTGCTGTTGCATAACTGAATAAACTGCCAAAGCTAGTGGAATTAAAGCTGGCACCAGTGCCACCGTGACACTCCGGTACCGACGGTGGAGTTAAACTGATGGAGGTGGGCGAACGCAGTCAATATCAATGCCAGAGCGGATCTAACGGCCCAATAAAAAGCCCTTTGGTCTTTGCGAGTGTGTTGATGCACTTGGTGCAAAGCGGCCTATGTATATTTCATTACTTAACACTTTAACACAATGACCTGCATTCTAGCCCTAGTCATTTATCTTGTAATATCTATAATGCAATAGCTCAGCATCAAAGAGCTTTATAAAACTAAAATAAATGGCTTTCTATTCATCACCAGTCATCAATTGCACAAGATCGTTTTTTAACCCATTTATTATTTGTTTCCCAGCCAAGGACCACAACAAGACTCAATCAGTGCCATTGGACAGTTTCGAAATAATGTCCATGTTTTCAGACTTGTATTGTGAATTCCAGCTGTACTGTACAGAGTGTGTAGACAGTGCATACGAGAGCCATCCTTTTTGATAGTTTGCACTCGCAAAGCGCCACCGATCGAAGCCAAAAGGTAAAAACTGTCTTTGGGTACCTCCTTGCGTTTCTGCAGCAGAAGCTCCAGACGGTCGTTGGCCCTCTTGGCCACGATCTTGTTCCTCTCGGACTCGTACTGCCGCTGGGTGTTGTCCATGTTGATGCTCAGGTTCAGAGCTACATTCACCAGAGCCGTCATCAGCTTCATGGCTGTGGGCAGAGGACACCAGCGCAGGACAGTAAGAACCACGGGTGAGACATCGCCAAATTATCTCGTTTGGTATGGCGGTGCGGTGTCAGGAAATACAAGCGGAAATGGATCAGGGATCGGCTGCCCCGACCACCAACGCAGCGGTTCAGCAGACGGTGGCCCTTAATTACCTGCCAGTGTGGAGGTGTGTCTGAACGCGCGGACTTGGGAGTCGGACAGGCCGGTGAGGAGGGAGATGACCGTGTCCATCATGTACTCGTCGTAGATGATGCTGTACTGACACTGCCGCACCAACACGGCAATGAACTCGCAGAAGCTGGTTTTGAACCGCTTCCACTGGGGCCCTGCTATGGTCAGGGGGTAATCCCCACTGTCCTGTAAAAACAGACAAACAGGAAATGGCGTGTAAATACAAGGCAATGTTTCACACATGTATCTATGTAACCTAAATTGCAATTCTATTCCCAGCGCTATAGATCCCCCAAGATATAGATACCTCGTCAAATTCCTCTGTCATTCGTCTGATGATTTCAGAGTTCTGCATGTTCCTGAACATCTCACCACTGACCACACCTGACGAGAGAGAAGAGAAACGGCATTGGACAGGGCCTCTCCTCAGTTTAGCCACACAGTTGATAATGCACATTATAAAACGTTCATTTGTATGCCGCCTTTCAAGGGACCCAAAGGCGCTTTAAGTAGCAGGCTAACAAAATAATGTAGGAGAAGAAAATATCAACAGCTAAGAATGCTGATAGTCTTTTATAGAAAATTACATTATCCATCGGTCACAACTTTTTTTTTCCCAATGCGTTTTCCTCTTTTACAGACACACACACACACCTTTACATCCCGAGCACTGTATGAAGAAATTTATTAGATCCAGGAGGGCAACGTCTCTGTCGGTTTTATACGACTCGATCCAGTCATCGACAACAGACTGTAGAACAAATAAAAAACAACATAAAGTGCATTGTTAAAACCCCAACAGCCTCTCACTTTAAATAAAAGGGAGACATGGCTGTTACTGGCAGGAGAGACTTTAAAAGGACCACCGTGTGTACCTGCATGGCGCTCCTGCCCAACTTGACCACCTCGAACAGCATCATGTTCTCCATGCCGTTCTCCTGGTGATGGCCGTTGAGCCTCCCGGTGCCCTTGGCTCCCTTCCCCTTCTCCCCCACTGCTTTCTTCCCCTTCTTCCCTCCCTGGAGAGACGGGGGGGGGCGGCATGGGAGAGTCAGTTAGGACAGGCCTTGTGAGGTTCAACTGGTGTTCATTCGGAATCAGAAATATAAAGCTGCCATTTTAGGCACTAGTTCAATCCAACATTTTGTGCAAGTTTAAGTGACAAATCCTGCTGCTTTAGATATTACCTTGTCACATAAATGATTAAAAACTACATAAAAAATTTTGGTGCATTTTACTAATACGACATTTTTGTTGGACTTTGCACATTAACTTTAGCAAAGGTGAAATGTGTACATTATTTGAACAAAACACTACCAGAGAGTAGTGAATTGGATTTGGACAGAAAGATGGACAGCTCCCACTATATCAATTAAACAGAACTGGAAATTAAGTCAATTACAAAACTACTGAAACTTACATAAATCCACAAATATATTGAAAGGGGGGGGGGCATACTTTCTTGTGTTCATTGTTCATATTAATATCCTCACACATATTTAAAGAACAATAAGGTTAGCAGGAAGTGTTACGCATAATCCCAGGGGCAGTGAGAGTGCGAGTCAGGTACCGTTACACACCTTTCCTTTGGACGAGACCGTACTTTTTCCATCGGGCTCCTCAGAGAAGTCTGTGTCTGAAGAGAAACGGGTGTCTGTGTCCCTGCAGAAGAGGAGAGAATGGGCGTCAAACCCATTCACGCCAACCCGGATGCTATTGTTAACGTAGTGCACATGGGGGGGGGTCAAGGGTTGCCACTTACTGAGGGAAGGGGAAGTCTGACTGTATTTCTGGTGCCGCTATCATTTCTGCAACATCTTCTGGACAACTGCAACTTATGACTTATGGCTGGAGACCCTCATCAAATTAAGGCCAGAAGAGGTTGCATGCGACCTAAAAACACAACATCCATTCATTTAGAAACAGCGACATTCACATGCATGTTTTGAATAGATTCAAAACAAACACTGAAAAGAAGAGAAAAACATCATCAACATCAAATAGTTTATCTGGATACAGAGACAAATGTTCATATGACCATGTTCAATGGGGAGGGACAAAAAAAACCTTTCACATGGTAACAGTGGGCGGGCACAAACGGGCCCTGTCAAGTAAGGCTGCGCTCCTATTGGCTCCCTCTCGTTCTGATCCCGCCCCCTAGTTTACGACCAGCCGCGCAGCCAGTGCACAGGGGCTTCCTCATGACCAAATATGGCAATTGCCCATCCGCCCCACATATATATATTAACCAATCAAAGCAACGCATCAACATCAACAAGAAACAGTGGGATTACGATTGAATGCGCTGCTATGTGCGACTCATATTAGATATTTGGGTCAAATGGAGATACAAACGCAGAATGGCATGTGAGTGTATAGCCGCATGTTACATACAATATAGATGGCTATCGTTTAACAACCACAATAGCCTCATCGCCATCGTCATATTAAAAACACACTATAATAAATACACACATTAGTAGGAAAAGGAACGCAAACTCCTCCCATTTGGGAAATCGTACAGCTCTGGGTGTGCCTTTCAGTAGTACTGTATAGTGACAAAGAAAGTATGTCATCCAAAATCAAAGTAAGCGATACACACGTTGCAGAATGGATCTTACTGTTATATTCTCCCTTCTTCTAAATATGTTGCATTACATAGCATTACATATTAACATCTGGATATTAACATTGTGGAGCCACCATTAAAAAAGAAAAGAAAATATGTGTCATCATATATAATAGTGTGCATAAAAGCATGCGTTGAATGTACACTTGCATTCAATTCAATGCAATTCAACACGTTGCTCTGCGTGTGGGTAATAATAATGTAATAATAATGTTGAGCGACAGGCTGAGAGCTGAAAGCCGAGAGCTGAGATCGAAGAGGGGAGAAAAAAGTGGCGCCAAATCACAGAGAGCGATAAACTTCTCCCGCGATCAGGACACAGTAGATCAACCTCACATGGTGGTGGTGACAATAATAATAATAGTAATCATAATAATAATAACAACAATAACCTCAATTACGATGTGGTGCTCCGATGTGCTCTATAACTTAACACCACCACCACCACCGTCGTCCAGGCGACTACCGCGTTTCCACCGGCGCCTGTCAAAAATGGAGCCCGGTGCGTCGGGACTGGTGGCCGCGGGGGGAACCGCTCGCCGCCTCCGACTGCTGCGGTTCAGTTTCACTCCAAAAAAAAACCCCACACAAAAACACGCGTGTCTGCTTATACAGAAAGCCTCGGAAAAACAACAACCAGGGCCGTTGTCGACACGCCACGGTCGCAGTTAACCGTGAACTATAATAATAATAATAATAACAACAACACAACAACAACAACGCATTCGCTGCTGCGCTAGCGGGAAGCTAATGCTAACGCTACTAGCTTCCTAGCCGCGTAATAATAATGTTCTGCTCGTTGAACGGTTCCCGCTCTTTGGTTCCACGGGGAAATTACACACTACACATACGAGGAGTGTGGCCTTTTTCTTATTTTATTTTATTTATGTACATTTTATATATATAAAGCCTATCAACGGTAGCCCCACTAGCCTAGCAGTGTTAGCTGCTAGCGCTAGCTTCAAAACCCTCCCGTCCTTGCGTCCTCCATCTTGCCTAGGGACCCCACTCGTGTATTGCATAAGCGGCTGTAAACACTTTGTTTACATCTAAATATAAATATATATATAAATATAGGTCCAAATAAAGCGCAGGCCGAGACATATATAAATATATAAATAAGACATAAATAACACGTATACGCGGAGTGTTAGCTTGTGTTAGCTTGTGTGTGTGTGTTCGCTAGCATCCAGCTAAGGCTAAGTTAATGCTAGGCTAGGCTAGGCTAGCGAGCTAACTAGCGATATACCATTCAACTAACTTCCAGATTGCGCTCCGCCATTTTTTTTAACAGCTAACTTACCTTGTTGCGAATCTTCTTTAATTCCGCGGGAATACAACAACTTCGCGTGTTGGCTCAGAAAGCCGCCCGCCCGCGCCGCGCCGCCCCCCCCTTGTCGCGATCGCCAATTTAGAAAAGAATCGGCGGAAGAGTTTGAAAGTGGCGGTCAGAGGCGCTTTCGTTCGGACGTTCGCTCGTTCGTTCGCCCGCTCGCTCCGTAGTTCGGTTTGTTGTTTCGACGACCCGCTGGGGGCGGCGGGGGGCGGGAAGGAATCCTGGTGCAGAGCTGCCACCTAGCGGCCGCCGCGCGTAGTGGGGGCTCCCGAGACGCGCTGCGGCCGGGAGAGAGCTGCCACCTAGCGGCCGCCCGACGCGCTGCGGCCGGGGAGCTGCCACCTAGCGGCCGCCCGACGCAATGCGGCCGGGAGAGAGCTGCCACCTAGCGGCCGCCCGAAGCGCTGCGGCCGGAGAGCTGCCACCTAGCGGCCGTAGCGCGTAGTGGGGACTCCGAGACGCGCTGCGGCCGCTAGGTGGCAGCTGCGCCAACATGTGCAATATTCAATTCAATTTCAATTGAAAGAGCTTTATTGGCGTGGGAAAAGTACATTTACATTGGCAAAGCGAGTGGTAAATAAAAAAGTATATTTATAATGAACTAAATATATACAGTAAAAGTAAAAATTATAAAAAATACAAATACAAAAAAATATAAAAATACGAAAATTAGATACAATAAAAGAGAAAAAAAAATGGAAAAGAAAGAGAAAAAAAGAAAAACAATGTTTTTACAAAAAATTTAAAAAAATGAAATAAAAAATATATATATACTATTAAAAAAATTAAAATAATGAAAATAATAAATGTGGATTGACAGGTGATTGACAATATTCTTAATGTCATGTGCAATACTTCTTCTAAATATTATCATTGCAATATTACCATGCTGCACTACCTTTCATCATTATGTGCAATATTCTTAATATTCTTTATATCATGTGCAATACTTACTCTTGCCATTATTATTATTATTATTATTACCCCTTTATTACACTTCAATTGAGAGCTGCCACCTAGCGGCCGCCGCGCGTCTTGATCAGTGAAAACTGATCAAGACATTTACATTTACATTTAGGGCATTTGGCAGACGCTTTTATTCATCCAAGCGACTTACAAAGAGTACATTTTAAGGAGAGGCAGCAATATATCACTGTGGTACCTGAAGATAGGAACAGAGCTGTTTTCGAGCATTCCTATTTACGAGACGAATAGAACGAGTTTCATAATTGCTAAATTGCCTGCATAAGATTAATACATGAATAAAGCGATTTCATGTGAATCAAGTGAACCAGATTTATAATTTAAGACAATATGAATTGACAATAGGGGGTCGAGTGCTGTTCTATGGTTGGTTGGCGGCTCACCAGTCAAAATGGTTAATCTCTACCTTGCCATGGAAATACATTTAATAAACTCGTTAGCTCCATTGTTAATAATTTACTTTAGCCTCTTCTATTTTGCAACCAAAATCAAAGAACAATGCATTGGATATATTGAATCGAAGGTAGTACGTTTATTTGAAATATGTGCAATTGTGGTTCATAAATTATGATTAACAATAATTATAAAAAATAACATTTGAGACCAGATTGAGACCAGATTATTTATTTCAACCCAGTTAAAACCTCAATGTGAAAAACAAAGATGCATGATTCGAGTTCCCTGATTACATAAGTCAAAACAGCCACATTCTTTATGTATTGACATATTTTGGTGTACAAATGATATCTTCTACTGATTTAAGAACCTAAACCCAAAGAAAGGCACATCTGGCAAAAACATAAGGAAAGGGTCCTCTTCATTAGTGTCTTCCACACAAGTCAAAGCCTGCTAGTCTGCTAGTCTATACATTATATTAAATAAAACAGGAGAATTAACATCACCGATTGTGAAAATATAGTTGGCTAAGAACATTAGTAAATTTACACTCGGACACACACTTAAATATCTTTACATCTCTGTATATAGCTGTTGAATATGTTACAAAAATCATCACGGTGAAGTAGCAAGATCGCACACATGGAGCGGGTGAGAGAGAGAGGGCACGACAGCCAGGACTGGTTAGGCGTTGTAGATCTTGACCTTCTGAGCGATGGAGCCACAGCAGATTGGACACTTGCTGAGGGACTGCGAGCACTCCCCGCAGCACACCAGGTGGCCACAGGGGATGAACACCATGCAGATGTCCCGGTCCATGCAAATCTTGCACTGTTTCTCCATCTGAAGCCTCTGCAGTTTCGCAATGGGTTCCTCTTCTGAAATCAATAAAACTCCAATTAATAGTTGCTTTCAGTCTCGAATCATTCGGCTTATTTTGTATAAAGTGCTAGTAATAATTGCTTTCTTCAATTCATTCTCTTGAAACATAAAAAGAATAATATTGTCTTATTTTTTATGAATTCCTATTAATAATCGATGTTGATGTCAATGAACAGCTTGGTTTCATTCAGCTTGAGTTGAATGAAACAGGTTCCAAAAAGGCGAGACTTGTACAATGAAATCACAGCGTAGATGTGACTACAATCATAGATGTTTTTCCTCCTTATTGTGAACATGGAATGTAACCCAGTGTTCCTTGAGAATGCGTCATTGTTTACACGGACGTGGTTCAGCGAGTCACACCCTTGAGAACACGCACCTTTGGGCGTGGCATCGCTGGCGGGCGTAGTGTTGAGACAGTCGTGGACGAGTACTTCCACGCTGGAGTAGCCCGACCCCGTGCTGGTGAGTTTGTCTTGGATAACCTTCTCCACAGTGGCAGCATCCAGACCCATTTCCACCGCTTTCTGGACCATCTCTGATCAGAATATCAGAATATCAGCTTTATTGCCTTAGTTTAGCAAACAAGGAATGTGCTTTTGTGAAATTGGTGCATACCATTGAACAGAGAAAAAAAAGATCTAAAAATATTTTTTAAAAATCTAAAAATATATACATTACAAATATATTACAAAATAAGCAAAACATTGATTGTAGCACTTCTGCAGAGCAATGACAAAGGGGACACTCTTCACGACACACCAATGCTTATAAATGCTACCATGTGCTGAAGAACAACTTCAATTGAGCTGTCATGGTTTGTATAACATTGTTACACCCCAATGAATAAGACAAGTTACCATTATGATGTCTTGAGAAGCCATTCTGAGAGGAAGTCTGGAAATTGGACACAAAAAATAGGCCACTTAATTTAAATGATGAAATACTGATGTTCAACAAATGCTTGGTCCAATGTAGCTCTGTATAGAACTGACAGTATTTTGCATTGCATACTGTCAGTTCTAAAATAATCTGTTTTCAGGTTTTACTTGTGAGGGCCGAATCAGGTGACAAATCATTAATTTCAAAGTGTGATTGTACTCCTTCTAACCTACTAGGGCAGGCCGGGCCAACCCGCGGCTCCCGAGCCGCATGCGGCTCTTTGCCTGGTTTCATGGCTCTTACGTTCATATCGATTATTATTTTTTTTTTTATGGCTGTCAAAGTTAACGCGTTATCACAGATATTGCGCCAAGGATGCGCAATGACGATACCGTGAGCCGTGCGACGGGCTCCGAGTCAGCGTCTCTGGGGGGGGGGGGGGGGGGGTGTGTCCGTTAATTTCGCGGTTCTGATGGGGTGGGGGGGGGGGGAGTGCTCCGTTAATTCGGAGCACCCCCGAATTAACTAGATAAGACTAAGAAATATTTTTGGTGTGTGTGAGAGGAAGACATGGGGAGATGTTCATGTGTGTATGTTGTGGCTCTTTGCAGTAACACAGTAAAAAAATTGGCTCTTCATCTCTGACTGGTTGGCCACCCCTGTACTAGGGTATAATACAATTTCATTGCCGCTTACAAAGTGTTTATTTTACAGTTTAATGAGGTTCATGATGGGTCGGATCTTCTAAGTGTAGCTCTATTCTACGGCTCAACGATGCCACCATCGTTTAAGAGCTCTGTTTTAACTATGGCATCCAGAAAAGGTGTCCTAAGTTTAGACTCAAATAGACACTCCCATGTCATTTTCTGTTTTCAACCCGTCGGACCGCACATGTAAAATGGTGTGAAAATTGGAGAGTTTGCAACAGAGTGGTTTTGGAACTGACGGTATGCAACACAAAATACAGTCAGTTCTATATAGAACTATGTCTGATGCTGATTATAACAAAAATATGTCACATTGACTTAAGGGTTGCAAGTCTTTGGCTAGATGAGTGTTTGTAGGTAAAGACCCCACTGCTTACAGCAACATTTCGCTCTTGTAGCTGCACTTGATTGATAAACTCCGGTCCTTTTTCTGTCAGCAAAAAGCTGCATCTGTCGAAATAAAAAAAGATGATTAAGAATCAGACAAAAGGGTATATGGGTGAGTGGACATTGTTGCTGATGTTTATTAATCATATTTATTACCCAGGATAGAGCTTTGCATGTTCTACCCAGGGGTCCTCGTCATGTTGCCAGCTTTTGGCCCCTCCCCCACAGCAGAAACACATGACCCGATCTCCACTTCCTGCCACAAGACGCAGGCACACCGCACATGCACAGACACAGACACACACAGTCAATTAATGAGCAGGAAAAGGTTATTTTTTTGCATTACCATTGAAAAACATTGCATAATTGGTAATGGTAATGCTGCCCTTTCATGTATGCACCTGTGCTGTAGAAGCCAGCTCTGGCCAACCTCTCACTGTCGATAGGATGCTGGATCCCTGTATAACTGTCCAGTCTCTCCTGAAAGCTCCCCATCGGGACCCAGGGGCTAGCCTGTTGTCTACTGCCACGCTGCTCCTCCTCGTCCTCGTCCTCCTCCTCCTCGGCACCTCCCTGGGATGGCAAGTTGCCCACGTCGTGGCCAAGGATAAAGAAACAGTTGGCAAAGTGTTTGGAGTGCTCCCCCCAGGCTGTGTCCCCGGGCTCCCAGCCGGCCAGCATGCCTGCACAGCAGAAGCACGCGACCCGGTCGCTCTCCCCCATGTAGAAGAGGCCCGCCTGGGCCAGGGAGCGGGGCCTCACAGGGCTGCTGGAGGGCCACAACCGCTGGAACGTCCGGCGGCGGACGTCCTCGCTGCTCATGTGGGGGACTTTGGGGTACGTGGCCTCGTCGACCACCTCTCCCGATCGTATGCGGTACGCCATTTCCTCCATATCCTCGTTGTCGGGGAGGCCGTGGCTGAACGCTCCGTTTGAGCCCGGTCGGTGGATGCAGCTGAGGAACATGCATGAGGGAGACACCTGAAGTAAAAAAACACAGGAGGGCCATTTAGCATAAAACAAAATGAGATGACGCGTTATCACAGAAACAAAGCAGGGAATGATGACCACATTTCTTTTGGCATTGCCAAAAAATAAATAAACACAATATTATCGGTGTGCATTTACATTTACATTTACAAACCATCTCTTGCTATGAACCCTTTAAGTGAACTTATGTTCCAAAGTGTTGTGCCATCTGTAGCGAGGGTTGTTTTCGTGCAAAAGAGTTGGATATCACCGTGCCCTCACTAATGAGGAAGACTCTGGAGCCTCTATGCCCCCTTTGTCTAAGATGACACCTGGTTGATGTTGTGGGAACGGTCCGAGAGAGAGAGAGCTTGTCCATTTGGCCTTGTAGATTATGTATTGCAGCCTGCCATGTCCATCCATCCATCCATCCATCCATCCATTTGCGTCCGCTTATCCGGGGCCGGGTCGCGGTGGCAGCCGGCTAAGCAGGGCCATCCAGGCTTCCTTCTCCCCAGCCACGCTCTCTAGTTCCTCCTGGGGGATCCCGAGGCGTTCCCAGGCCAGACGAGATATATAATCTCTCCAGCGGGTTCTGGGTCTGCCCCGGGGTCTCCTCCCAGTTGGACGTGCCCAGAAAACCTCCAAAGGGAGGCGCCCGGGGGGCATCCTAATCAGATGCCCGAACCACCTCAGCTGACTCCTTTCGATGCGGAGGAGCAGCGGCTCTACTCCGAGCTCCCTCCGGATGTCTGAGCTCCTCACCCTATCTCTAAGGCTGAGCCCAGCCACCCTGCGGAGGAAACTCATTTCGGCCGCTTGTATCCGCGATCTCATTCTTTCGGTCACTACCCAAAGCTCGTGACCATAGGTGAGGGTTGGAACGTAGATGGACCAGTAAATCGAAAGCTTCGCCTTCCGGCTCAGCTCCCTCTTCACGCACAACGGACGGTACAGCGCCCGCAATCACTGCAGACGCTGCACCAATCCGTCTGTCCATCTCCGCTCCATTTTGCCCTCACTCGTGAACAAGACCCCGAGATACTTGAACTCCTTCGCTTGAGGCAGCAACTCACTCCCAACCCGGAGGGAAGCACTCCAACCGTTTTCCGGCAGAGAACCATGGCCTCAGACTTGGAGGTGCTGACTCTCATCCCGACCGCTTCACACTCGGCTGCAAACCGCCCCAGTGCATGCTGGAGGTCACGGTCTGATGTAGCCAACAGAACCACATCATCTGCAAAGAGCAGAGATGCAATTCTGAGGTCCCCAAACCGGACACTCTCCTCACCTCGGCTGCGCCTTGAGATTCTGTCCATGAAGATCACGAACAGAACCGGTGACAAGGGGCAACCTTGGCGGAGTCCAACACCCACTGAGAACATGCTTGACTTTGTGCCGAGAATACGGACGCAGCTCGCACTTTGTTCGTACAGGGACCGAATGGCACGTACCAACGGCCCCGGTACCCCATACTCCCGTAGTACCCCCCACATGATTCCCCGGGGGACACGGTCATAGGCCTTCTCCAAGTCCACAAAGCACATGTAGACTGGATGGGCAAACTCCCATGCGCCCCCCAACAACCCTGCGAGGGTAAAGAGCTGGTCCACTGTTCCACGGCCAGGACGGAATCCGCATTGTTCCTCCTGGAGCTGAGGTTCGACAATCGGCCGGAGCCTCCTTTCCAGCACCCTGGAATAAACTTTCCCGGGGAGGCTGAGCAGTGTGATACCCCGATAGTTGGAGCACACCCTCCGGTCCCCTTTCTTGAAAATGGGGACCACCACCCCGGTCTGCCACTCCACAGGTACTGTCCCCGACCTCCACGCTACATTGACTAGGCGTGTCAGCCACGACAGCCCGACAATGTCCAGAGCCTTCAGCATCTCAGGGCGAATCTCATCCACACCTGGCGCCTTGCCACTGAAGAGCTTTTTGACTACTTCAGCGACCTCACCAAGGATATGGGTGAGACTTCCCCCGAGTCTTCACTACTGAGTATAAGCAGTGAGTGAAAAACTTTTTGTGCAAAACGCCCGACAACCGACAGTAATTATAAAAGAATACAAAATAGAAATAGAACTGTGCAAAATAGAAATAGAACTATGAATAGAAATTCTGTGTAAATAAGTAAATGAAATATAAAACAAAAATATCCAGGTGAGCAATACACATATAAATCAATGTACTAAAATATACATTGTTATATGCTGACATTCACAGAATACCTTCTCAGACAGTCAACACAACACTAGCACCAGCAGTTGGCACCAGGACTAGCACTAACACCAGTACTAGCACCAGCACCAGTAGTAACACTAGCACCAGGACCAGCACTAGCAGTAACACCAGCACGAGCACCAACACTTAGCACTGCCCCCAGCACTAGCTCCAGCAGTAACACTAGCACTTATCACCAGGACTAGCACTGGCAGTAACACTTAGCACTAGCACTTAGACATTGATGCCGAACTTATTCAGCAGCCTGATGGCCTGACTGTGGAAGCTGTCTCTGAGTCTGCTCGTGTGGCATTTGATACTGCGGTATCGCCTGCCTGATGGTAGAAGTGTGTACAGTTCGTGGCTGGGGTGGTTATTGTCTTTGATAATCTGTTTGGCCTTGGCCACGCACCACCTGGTGTATATATCCAGGAGGGAGGGAAGCTCACCTCCAACGATGTACTGGGCCGTCCGCACCACCCTCTGTAGTGTTTTACGTTCCAGTGCGGTGCAGTTCTGAGGATGCGGGGGCACATGTTGAATTTGAGGAAATACAGGCGTTGTTGGGACTTTTTCACCACGTATGTGGTGTGCGTGGACCACGTGAGTTCCTCGGAGATGTGCGCGCCGAGGAACTTGAAGCTGCGTCATAAGACAAACTGCGTCATATGTCAGCAAATGTCAATGAGAGTGCTTCTCTCCCTCTGGTCGACACCAGTGCAGGGGGAAGTACAGGCTTGTTCTTCCTCACTGTCCCCACCATGGTGAGCTTTCGTTTCAGCAGTTCCTGACCAAGCGCATATGATCACATGTGATATGATGCCCCTTGAGACCGGCTGTCATGTCCAGCACAACACGCATGCTCTGGGTTTTTTTCCGAATCACTCAGTAAGTGATTCGGAACAACTATTGGTAAACTAATGGTAGACCAGTGGTGTAAAGTACATTTACTTTAGTTGCTAATTACTTTGCAGATTAAAATTAGCAGTACGAATAACAATCAATAAATTCAAGTATGCAGTAGTGTACAATAATTATGCAGTAAAACAGTATATAGGCTAAAATATAAAGAAATAAAATTAGCTTCACGTTTACCATTAAAGCAATTAAAATCTAATCCAATAATGTATATATTATTGTGAAATAGGCTATTCTGCATAATGACTACTTTTCATCATCATTCACGAATGATTCAAATGATTCGTGCAGCACAGCAGAGCTGGTGTGCGGAGGGACTGCCATGAGCGAACGTGATTCATCCTGCGAACCAGTTCTGCTGCTGAACGAATCATTCACGAATCACCGTGAATGATGACGACACAACACTACAGTCGGAGTATAGTGCGCTTTAAAAAGAGAAAGGTAATAATCAGTGAGAACTGAGCCTTTAATGAAGACTGGACAGACGTGTACAGACGTTTATTCTTCCCACGGACAGTTCAAAACCCGTATGTCTCATTTTAAGCAACGTGCGGTCACTGCGTAACAAAATGGACGAGCTCCAGTTAAACTGAGATACTGTCATGAGTATAGGAACTCGCAGTTAATGGTGTTTACTGAATCGTGGCTGCGTCAGGACATTCCGGACTCTATGTTAGAACTGGAGGGGTTCTCCTGTATACGGGCGGACAGGGAGGCCACTTCGGGGAAGGCTAGGGGAGGATGTATATATAGAACAAAACTGGTGAAAACAATACACGATCAGGGAAACTTACTGTGACCCTGACCTTTAACTTCTCTGCCTCTCAATGAGATATTTTTATCTCCCAAGGGAATTCGTGCCAAGTCAAACAAGCCCCAAAAAAAGACTGTGCTGCTGTGGACTGAGGACAGTGTGGAAACTTTGAGAGGGTGCTTTCTCAGTACGGACTGGAGCATCTTCCACGACCTGGAGCTGAACGAGGCAACTGAGACAATAACGGACTATATTCATTTTTGTATTGACATTGTAGTTACTAAAAAAAACAATCTCTCACTATCCCAACAACAAGACATTTATAACCAAGGACGTTAAGGCGTGCATTAACAAAAAGAAACTGGCTTTTAAGAACAGGGACCGGGTGGGTGTGCACAGAAAGAACAGCACAGAAAGAACTCAACCAGCTGCTTAGAAAGGCCAGAGAGAAGCATCGAGCTGCACTAGAGGAGAGTGTCAGCTCTATGGACAACAAAAGACTTTGGGATTTTATGAAAAGTATTACTAACCTGAACTCAAATAGGAAGCAGCCTGTCACATTGAATGATCTAGAAAGGGCTAACGAACTGAACGATTACTTTGTTAGATTTGATACTGATTCTCCCCAGATGGCGACGGAGGGCTTTGACCCTGATTCAATTCTTACGTGTAATGCCTCTGATCGCCTGATAATTGATCCTCAGAAGGTACTGTCTATCTTTAGTAAGGTAAGCAAAAAGAAATCTATGGGGCCTGATGGCTTGCCCGATATCCTTCTTAGAAAATGCTCCACGGAATTAACTGCTGCTTGGTGCCCCATATTTCAAAAATCTCTAGACAATCACACTGCCCCCAATCTATGGAAAAAGTCCATAATTATACCGGTTCCCAAAGTATCGTGTCCTTCAGTAAACAAGGACTTCAGACCGATTGCACTAACATGTGGTGTCATGAAATGCTTTGAGAGTCATAGTAGACATACTTAAGAACGAGGTGGCATCCTGTCTCGATCCCTCTCAATGTGCATATAGGGCGGGGGGGGCAGCACTGAGGATGCAGTTGTTAGTGTGGTTCACTTAATTAGTAAACACTTAGAGGAGCCAAAGGCTTATGCCCGTGTCCTATTTGCTGATTTTAGTTCAGCGTTTGACACACTTCGACCTCACCTGCTGGTTCAGAAGCTAAAGGACATGCATGTAAATCCCTATATTATTAAATGGTTCCACTCTCTTCTAACAAACAGGTCGCAACAGGTCAAAGTCAATGGCTCTCTCTCCATGGCAAAAAACTGTAGCACTGGGGTACCACGAGGTGGAGTGAGCTCACCCTTCCTCTTCACAGCTTACACAAATGATTGCAGAAGCCATCACCCCAACAACTACGTCATAAAATTCTCTGACGACACAATCATACTAAGTCTGCTGCGGGGTGACGACTGCCCCTCGGTGTACCATAGTGAGATCGCTACCTTTCAGGCCTGGTGTGAGAGAAACCATCTGATCCTTAACACCAACAAAACAAAAGAAATGATCTTTGATCCCAAGGAGGTCAGGGTACAAAACCCTGTGGTTATAGGGGACAGGGAAATAGAACAGGTTAGCTCATACAAGTATCTGGGGATACAAACGGACAACTTGTTAAAATGGAACGTCCATGTAGACTACCTGTGTGCCAAACTAGCCCAAAGACTACACTTTCTTCGAAGGCTCAGACTGTTCGGAGTAAGCCCAAAGATCATGTCAACATTCTATAATGCTGTGCTAGAAAGTCTCATCAGATACTGCATGGCCGCATGGTTTGGGACTCTGACTGTACAGCTCAAATCTAGAATAGAAAAAGTAGTTAAAACAGCTATGAAGGTGATTGGCAAGAAAGAGCATCTGTCCCTTCAGTCGATATTCGAAAACAAGGTAAGAAACCAGGCTGAGTTCTGAAGGACCCCTCACATATTCTATTTTCAGAATATGAGCTACTACCCTCAGGAAGACAGCTATCGAGCCAGTAGATACAAAAATAACCGTTACAAACTCTCCTTCCTCCCAACGTCCATAACACTACTTAACAAACAACCAGCTCTACCCCAAGGGAGGAAATAGTTTGCTTATTCTTTTATACTTTTATATTTTTATTCATATTTTATAACCTTTTTATTTTTATGGGCGCAGGCGCTCTGTCCTCTTGTGAAATGTGAAAAACTGTGCGGTCATCTCTTTAGAAGACATTTTATTCATTTAGTTTATTCTCTGAAATAGCATGGAGGAATTGAACTTGCTAAATAGGGATGTGCAATACGACTGTCTACTGTCTCAGCATTCGCTCGGAGAGAGACCATATTATCCCTGTACTGTATTTTTGTGTACTGTGTACTGTGTCTGTATTGTGTTCTGTGTACTGTGTTTGTATGTCAAATTGTATTCTATGATGCAGCTGTGTACTACTGCCCAAGACAAATTTCCCTCCTTGGGACAATAAAGTTTATCTTATCTTATCTTATCTTATCATCTCTACCGAGACTGTGGCTATTATTAAAAGCAGCAATGTGAAGCACCACTAGAGACAAAACTGTGTTTTCACCAAACATACCAAACATCCCAAACATCCCCGTCCAAATCTGAACTGAGGGCGCAGAAAATAAACAAGCCCAGTATGATTGATCCACCAGAATCCTATTCATTCACTGCCCAACAACGTGCTAATGAACGTACCCTTAGAGTTGCTTGGATTTTGGGTCAACATAAAAAACCCATTGACCGACGGAGGGGTTGTTAAGGAGTGCAGGAGCTGAAACCTTATTTGAGAGGAAACAAAAAGAAGAGTTTTGTACTAAAATCAAGGAAATACCTCCAGTATATCAGCATCATCAGCCACAAAGAAATGGGAAATATGAAGCCAGGATGTGCTCAGCTGGATGAAGCCATGCATAGGTTTAGATGAGTCCACTGATGTGTCTGACGATGCTCAGCTGTTAGTTTATCTAAGGTTCTTCAATAACATTTCTTTATTATTAGAGCACATATTAATTATAATCACTCTGGTTCAATAAATATTGTTATATTATTGAATTGTACTTCATTTATTTGATTTAACTACATAGTGGCAGCCTATAGATGTTGATACGATTACTAGGCTACTTCAATATACAGTATATGGCATCATAACGCAAGATAGACATTATGATCCTCATCTACTAATAGCTTCCTTTGTATTCAAGCTGTTCTCTAGAGAACAGACTGGTTTTGTCCCAGGGACCACCATTCTGACTAGAAAGTAATCCGCGGCCCACTGATGTGCCTGCGCGTGCGTGCGTGCATGTGGATAGAAGGAAGCTTTAACATTTGGTTTTCCATGTTGGTTATATTTAAAAACCTCAAACAGATCCAGATAAACATATTCCCACCGTGTAAAAAACAACAAAAACGGTTGTTTTTCAGTGCTAAAGAATTGAAAACAAAATGAAATTGCACTTTGTAGTTGTACTGCATCTCAGACTTAACCATATGTACATCAATATATATAACGTTCATGACTTAAATGTGCAGACATGTAGCTGACATGTTGAGAAAACGTTAAAATATAACTGATGGAGTAACGGTGATCAATAATAAATCAATAAGTTGTAGCTTTGTTGGAAGCCTGTCCTTGTCCCTCTATCGTGGCAGCTTGTCCCTCTGTCACTCTCCTCACTAAAAACCGATCCATTGGTGCTTCTGACCAGCTAACTCGACGTTAGAACGAAATGTTAGCTAAGGACAGTAGATAGCTTCAGTCGTTCACCAAAAGTATAACTTTTTCGACTAAACTTCAAAAGTACACGTAGGCTATGCTTTACTGCAGACGCTTGTCAACTTCGAGCACGAGACTGTACGTTCTGAATAATATGCGTATGGCGTGACGTCAGGGACGCAATGCATTAACATGAGCAAATCACAGGCTACCATAGACTGGATAGGTGCAAGGCTACATTCTGTCAGCGTGAATCTCCTTTATATTATTTTAGACATGTTTTTCTTATTTTAGATATTGTTTACGATATTCAAGAGTAATCTGGAAATGTGTTGAAATATCAAAGCGAATTTATAAAATAAAATTAAATAAATGGTGAACTGATCAACATAGGCTCGTGTCGCGGACCCCCTGCAATGACGTCGCGGACCACCAGGGGACCGCGGACCGCCAGTTGAAGATAATTTAGATAATTTACTTTCTCTTCAGTTATCTTTCAGTTGTATGGGGTTAAATATGCAGCCACAGTGTGAGAGTGAGTAAAACACACAAGTTTGTCATACTTCCTGTGGTGAATGGAATTTACCCATGGAATGTTTTCTGACTTATGTGTACTTTCTGTGACTCAGACATTGAAACTACAGAACATCTCTTCTCTTGTAGCTTAACTCATACTTTTTGGGATGCATTCCTGTATTGATTAACTAATAGTGACCAACATATTCCAGTTCTAACATATGAAAACATTTCTTATATTTGTCTTGTTTTTCTTTTTTGAGGCTGTCTAATTTCTATTTGTTTGTTCTATTCATGTGAATATTTTTATGAATGAATATGACGCTATCCCTTTCGTAACGTAATAGTATTGCGCATCAATACTTCCGGGGGTGGTGTCCGTCCGTCTTCCGGTCCGCTGGTGTTGAGGAAGATGCGCAGTAGTTGTGCGCGTCTGTCTTCACTTCCCTGTGTTGCGGTTTCACTTCCCTGTGTTGCGGTTTCACCTTTTGTCCTCACGTTTATTTACTGCATTTGATGCAATCTTTAAAGCTAAATTTAACCGCGACGCCAAACATTCAGCAGCCGCTCGTCGGATATCGGTAAGTAAAGCATGTGGCGTCGTGTCGCAGACAGAACGCGATAGGTTTCGTTTTTCTCCATAGAAATGTCCGCCTTACAAAGCTTATATAATCCTTATATTCGTTATTATGGTGAGAAAACGTTCTTTCACGGATACCATGGTTTGTATAGCCCTATATATACACATATATGTATATATATACACATATATATATATATATATATATATGTGTGTGTATATGTATATATATATATGTATATAACAGCACCATGGAGTGAGTTTCTGTACCATTGTTTTGGCTCCAAGCTGTGGGCTTTTCTAGAATGAAAGGTTGGCCGTCAAACAGGACAAACTAAAGTACACTTAAAATGCAGGCAACTGTATATGTGCGACATTGTTACAGTTAAAGTAGTTTTACAAATCTGTCAACGAAACGGAATACGTCTGTGGTGATTGTTTTGCGTGTGTTTGCATACTGGAGCTAAACGTGGAGGTCAAAGTTCATCCTACAAATATGCAGGTGGCTTAAGGTTTAAGATAATATAATATAATAATATAGACCTTTATTGATAATATAATAATATAGACCTTTATTGATAACATAATAATATAGACCTTTATTGATCCCGAAGGAAATGCTTGTGCCACGTTTCATAGCAATAGAATAGAGAAATGAACAGTAGAATAATAAAAATAATATTCCACATTTACAAATGTACAGTAAGTAAGTCCTAGGAGAAGTATACAAATATAGGTAAGATAAGATATTCAGCAAAAACAATTTGGCAATAATTGAAGTATTAAGAATATTGCACATAATGTGTACTATGAATGTGAAAGTACTGGGTTAGAGGTGTCTGAGCAGCATGTGTACTCTTTGAGCTTTTAATACTGCTGGCTGCTGAGTGATATACAATATACTTTTTATATCTCGGATTGCTTTACGATACGATGAGGATGTGATCGTTTTGCGTGCCGTGTTTGCTAAGCTGGACGTTGATCGTCGTCCCAACCCCCCTCATTTGAGCGCCAGCCCGCACATGGTTGAACCGACGCCTCCGTCGTGTGACTGTGTCGGTTCTTCTTAAAGGCACCGCAACCTTTAACTTCCAACTGCAGCCCCCAGTTAATCTAAATAGCCAATGCATATCTATCAAACCTCTATTTTAGTAGACACTTGATTGAATGAGATGGGTCCAGGTGTTTCAAAAACAGTAAATAGTCCATTCAAGAGTTTCCCAGCAGCAGTGAGATTTTTGTGTAATAATCAGTGATTACATTCTACAATTAATATAATTGCAAATGTTATATTTGTTTCTCTTCCTGATAACCAAAATAGTTTTATTTTCGACCACCCCCCGCACCCTCTCCCTTTCAGCTGCCAGACATGGCTCACCTCACACAGGACAGTAACCTGGACACGGACAACCACGACGACTACTCCGTCATCAACAGGCGCCTGGACTCGTTCCGGGACTCGAGCCTGGTCAAGGTGATGTCTGTGGGGGGGCTGGCGCGGGCCGGCTTCTACTTCACGGGCCCTGCCGACCGGGTCCGCTGTTTCAGCTGCAAGAAGACGGTGGAGAACTGGAGTCACGGGGACCAGCCGGTAGAGAGACACAAAGAGGTGATGCATCGGGCTCCTTTTTTTTTTTTTTTTTTTCTTTCCAGAAAGTTTGTTCTCCTCATTGCCAATCCTCCAATTATATACCAGAGAGCATTCGTTGGATAAATAACATGAACTAAATACAATATAAATTTGCACCAAAAAAAAAAGACTATAGGCCAAAAATTAGAGGCTGTAATTGAGTTTAAATGTGTTTTGTTTATTTTTTTTTACATAAAATGTAATATAATAATTACATTAACTTTCAGGCTGATAAACTTTGTGTTGATGGCTTCCATTACTCAAGGTCAAGGTCATCTTTATTATCCCTGAGGGGCCAATTTTTTGCACAGCCATCAGTCACACAAGATCACACCAAACAACACACTCTCTACAGTTCATATTTTCTTGTGAATCCTTGATGACAGATTTTCATCCTAATAATTGGACCTCCACTGGCTCCCGGTAATCGCTCGCATTCGATTCAAGACACTGGTACTGACTTTCATGGCTGTCAACGGAACCGCCCCTACCTACCTCCAAAAATTAGTCCGACCCTACGCCCCAGCCCGAGCACTCCGCTCGGCAACTTCTGCCAAACGACTGGTACCGCCTTCACTAAAAACAGCCAAACATCGCTCTTCCAAGTCCCAACTCTTCACGGTTCTGGCTCCGCAGTGGTGGAATGAGCTCCCGGCTCATGTCAGAACAGCCGAGTCGCTCGCCAGCTTCCGCAAGAGACTCAAGACCCACCTGTTCAGAGTTCACCTGGACTCTACATAACCCCCCTCCTTAACAAGAGACTCAAGACCCACCTGTTCAGAGTTCACCTGGACTCTACATAACCCCCCCCCCCCCTAGCACTAACCTGCGTGTTTATATGTCTTAACACTTATTAATGGCACTTAGCATTGTTGTTCATTCTCAGATATTGTATCATGCTTAGAATTGCACGCCTGCCCAGCTACTTATGCAGGCAACTTGGCAATTATGAAACTCGTTCTATTCGTCTCGTAAATAGGAATGCTCGAAAACAGCTCTATTCTTATCTTCAGGTACCACAGTGATATATTGCTGCCTCTCCTTCAACAAATGTACTCTTTGTAAGTCGCTTTGGATAAAAGCGTCTGCCATGGTTTGTAAGAAAGTGAAACTTATATGCATTCATAATACGTGACTGATATGTGATATGTATGTAATTTTCCATTACAATCTGTTTATCATGAGACATACCCCCCCCTCCACGATCTTTACCGGAGAGAGTCTTTGTTCTGTCCGCGTGGTGGACGGAAAATCCTGTCGGCTCAATGGCTGAGTCGGCAACCCCCTCCGACATGTCTCCGTCAGGCAGATGATGCAGTTGTCCTTTGTTTCCCGGTGGAATTGAATACGAGCTTGTAGCTCTTATAACTTGTTGTCCAGAGACTAGCCAGCAGAATGGTGGGTAGTGGAGGTCGATTGGCACGACGTCGCAGCCTGACTAGCACGCCGACTCGCTTCCCTCTCCGTCGGCGACGCCTGTGTGTAATCGCGCCTAAGATGGACGGAGATAGTCCAGCCACGACTCCGGGCGGGACATCCGAGTCGAAAGACTTGAAAAACTCCGGTAGGCGGCGAGCGACTGTCGTAAGTGAACTTACTGCTAACTTCTTGTGCAAGGATACTCGCAATTAAAAGAATAAATAACAAAAAACTGCGTCGGCTCACAGGAGCTCGCAACACGGCAGCCATCACGTACGGCGCCATCTCGATACATTATTATACTCACTCAGTGCAAAACCTGGCCCTGTTTAGATGAGCACAAATCTGATATCCTGGCAGGAATTGACAAGAGGCAGACACAGAGCTCTTCCTCGACTGCTCTCAGTCACCCTCTGTTTAGCAGTTTCCATAGATATGTTGTGGAACATGGGAGCAATGTTGAAATAGCTCTGTTCGAGACTGGTTGGCAGCAGTCAACCAAAAGATCAGCATAGCTCATCTTTAAACCACAGTCTTGTCTCAGTTCAATTAGTTTCTCTTGCCCCCCGCAAAGTCATGTTGAAAACTACCACTGAGTTATATGGGTCCCTAACCCAGTCAAATGATACAGCGGAGGCTGAGGGGAAATAAAAGCATAACTTCTCCCATTATCTCACACAAGGCAGCAGTGTTGACATGTCCTTTCCATTTTTGGGTGAGAGGGAACATTTCGAGAGATGTCCAGATTTTGTCGCCAGAGGGAGACCTTTGAACAAAATCAGACTCAGACTTGGAGTTCCGACCAGACATGGACTCAGCCGACTCAGACCCGGAGTACATCAGCTTATGAGAGTACCTCGGCATCCGGTGCAAGCCGCTGCCGAGGTATAAGGCTCGCAGGCGTCGAGGCAGGCAACCCCTGGCTCCCGGGTCCCGGGTTGGACCGCAGCAGCCTCGGTTTCCCGCTGCTGGGTCGCAGCCATCCCGGGTCCCGGTTGGACCGGAGCAGTCGCTGAGCTACCTGGGAACCCGCCTGGCCCTGGGGGGGCCTCGTAGTGTCCAGCAGGCTCGCAGGCGTCAAGGCAGGCAACCCCTGGTTCCCGGGTCCCAGGTTGGACCGCAGCAGTCCCTGCCGGTTCCTGCTGCTAGGTCGCAGCCATTCCGGGTCCCGGACCCGGCTGGACCGCAGCAGCCCCTGCCGGTTCCTGCTGCTGGGTCGCAGCCATCCCTGGTCCTGGTCCCGGCTGGACCGCAGCAGCCCCTGCCGGTTCCTGCTGTTGGGTCGCAGCCATCCCGGGTCCCGTTCCCGGCTGGACCGCAGCAGCCCCTGCCGGTTCCTGCTGCTAGGTCGCAACCATCCCTTGTCCCGGTCCCGGCTGGACCACAGCAGCCCCTGCCGGTTCCTGCTGCTGGGTCGCAGCCATCCCGGGTCCCGGTCCCGGCTGGACCGCAGCAGCCCCTGCCGGTTCCTGTTGCGGGGTCGCAGCCATTCCCGGTCCCGTTCCCGGGTCCCGCTGCTGGGTCGCAGTCATCCCCGGTCCCGTTCCCAGTCCCCGCTGCTGGGTTGCAGCCATCCCCGGTACCGGTCCCGGGTGGACTGCAGCAGCCTCCCGTTCCTGCGGCTGGGTCGCAGCCATTCCCGGGTCCTGGTCCCGGGTTGTTATTATTACTTAGACAAATGTACTTGGACAAATGTACTTGGATAAAAGGATAAAAGCGTCAAGATAAGATAAGATAAGATAAACTTTATTGTCCCAAAGAGGGACATTTGTCTTGGGCAGTAGTACACAGCTGCATCATAGAGTACAATTTGACATACAAACACAGTACACAGAACACAATACAGACACAGTACACAGTACACAGTACACAAAAATACAGTACAGGGATAATATGGTCTCTCTCCGAGCGAAGGTTGAGACAGCAGACAATCGTATTGCACATCCCTATTTAGCAAGTTACTCCATGCTATTTCAGAGAATAAACTAAATAAATAAAATGTCTTCGAAAGAGATGACATCTCACAGTTTTTCACATTTCACAAGAGTACAGAGCGCCTGCGCCCATAAAAATAAAAAGGATATAAAATATGAGTAAAAGTATAAAAGAATAAACAAACTATTTCCTGTAGATTTGAGCTGTACGGTCAGAGTCCCAAACCATGTGGCCATGCAGTATCTGATGAGACTTTCTAGCACAGCATTATAGAATGTTGACATGATCTTTGGGCTTAGTCCGAACAGTCTGAGCCTTCGAAGAAAGTGTAGTCTTTGGGCTAGTTTGGCACACAGGTAGTCTACATGGACGTTCCATTTTAACAAGTTGTCCATTTGTATCCCCAGATACTTGTATGAGCTAACCTGTTCTATTTCCCTGTCCCCTATAACCACAGGGTTTTGTACCCTAACCTCCTTGGGATCAAAGATCATTTATTTTGTTTTGTTGGTGTTCAGGATCAGATGGTTTCTCTCACACCAGGCCTGAAAAGTAGCGATCTCACTATGGTACACCAAGGGGCAGTTGTCACCCCGCAGCAGACTTAGTATGATTGTGTCGTCAGAGAATTTTATGACGTAGTTGTTGGAGTGATGGCTTCTGCAATCATTTGTGTAAGCTGTGAAGAGGAAGGGAGAGCTCACTCCACCTTGTGGTACCCCAGTGCTACAGTTTTTTGCCATGGAGAGAGAGCCATTGACTTTGACCTGTTGCGACCTGTTTGTTAGAAGAGAGTGGAACCATTTAATAATATAGGGATTTACATGCATGTCCTTTAGCTTCTGAACCAGCAGGTGAGGTCGAAGTGTGTCAAACGCTGAACTAAAATCAGCAAATAGGACACGGGCATAAGCCTTTGGCTCCTCTAAGTGTTTACTAATGAAGTGAACCACACTAACAACTGCATCCTCAGTGCTGCGCCCCGCCCTATATGCACATTGAGAGAGATCGAGACAGGATGCCACCTCGTTCTTAAGTATGTCTTCTATGACTCTCTCAAAGCATTTCATGACACCACATGTTAGTACAATCGGTCTGAAGTCCTTGTTTACTGAAGGACATGATACTTTGGGAACCGGTATAATTATGGACTTTTTCCATAGATTGGGGGCAGTGTGATTGTCTAGAGATTTTTGAAATATGGGGCACCAAGCAGCAGTTAATTCCGTGGAGCATTTTTTAAGAAGGATATCGAGCAAGCCATCAGGCTTTTCTTTTTGCTTACCTTACTAAAGATAGACAGTACCTTCTGAGGATCAATTATCAGGCGATCAGAGGCATTACAAGTAAGAATTGAATCAGGGTCAAAGCCCTCCATCGCCATCTGGGGAGAATCAGTATCAAATCTAAGAAAGTAATCGTTCAGTTCGTTAGCCCTTTCTAGATCATTCAATGTGACAAGCTGCTTCCTATTTGAGTTCAGGTTAGTAATACTTTTCATAAAATCCCAAAGTCTTTTGTTGTCCATAGAGCTGACACTCTCCTCTAGTGCAGCTCGATGCTTCTCTCTGGCCTTTCTAAGCAGCTGGTTGAGTTCTTTCTGTGCTGCGGCCACACCCACCCGGTCCCTGTTCTTAAAAGCCAGTTTCTTTTTGTTAATGCATGCTTTAACGTCCTTGGTTATAAATGTCTTGTTGTTGGGATAGTGAGAGATTGTTTTTTTAGTAACTACAATGTCAATACAAAAATGAATATAGTCCGTTATTGTCTCAGTTGCCTCGTTCAGCTCCAGGTCGTGGAAGATGCTCCAGTCCGTACTGAGAAAGCACCCTCTCAATGTTTCCACACTGTCCTCAGTCCACAGCAGCACAGTCTTTTTTTGGGGCTTGTTTGACTTGAGCACTGATTTATATGTTGGCATGAGATAGACAGTAGAGTGGTCAGAGTTTGAGAGAGGGGGGAGGGACTTGGCTGTGTAGGGCCCTTTGATATTTCCAAAGCATTTGTCCAAGACTCTGTTCTTTCTCGTTCCACATTTCACGTACTGGTAAAATCCCGGTAGGGCTGACTCAAGTTTTCAGTGATTAAGATCACCGAGTACGAAGACGGGGTCAAACATCTTAAATGTAAATAAAAAAAACCCTGCTTTCCAACAGCACTCCTTTTTCCTCATTGCCTCTAGTTTGGTCAGGTCCCTCACAACAATATTGATATCAAAGATTTTTTCTGCAACAACAATCAATCAAACTTAAAGGTGCAATTGATAACTTCGCTAGATCTTCTAGCAAGGTGTGGAATATTACATTTCCCACCCAAAGAATTATTCTGATTGTGAATTAATAGTTTGAAAGATTTTTAACCTGTTTATCTTTGTAAGATGTCTGGGGTTCGGTTCCCACTTCTAACGATCCTTGCGAACCAATAGTAGCCTATACCAATATTTGGTATCAAGTTGTATCTCTGTGAGTCTTAGTAGTTGCCAGTTTGTGTGGAAGAGTTGCTGCTTTTGACAGTAAGCACCCAGCCTCACTCCAGTACAAATCAGAATTGCTCAGCAATACCAGTTTGTCTGTCAGAGTCTCATTCCACTCAACCATGAAATGTGCAGGTTGTGCAACAAACTGGCAACCACTGGAATGGACTGGAGGGTGGGGAGGGGGGGGGGAGGGGAGTGCAACCTCTAGTGGCTGATTGTTATCAATTGCACCTTTTAACTTGTTGAGCAATTTGTTGTCATAGAAAAACACACTACAATAAAATATAGCTAAAAAAAATAGCTTGTTATCACATAGTAGTCTCAAGCACACTCTCACATCACATGTGGGGAACATATACATTGCATGCCAATACAAATATCATACATTTTCTCGTTGTTTAGCCCTAACATATAATAGAAAGAAAAAGGTTTAAGAAAATAGACCCTTCTACAGCAGTACAAGAAAATGTAATAGACCTTATTTCAAGATTAAGAATGTAGTGAGACATTACATTGGAAATAACCACCCATTTCTCATCTGAAATCCATACCAGATGAAAGCATTTGAGTTGTTCAAGCCTGTGGGTAATAGGCAGGCACTCTTCAGGAAATGTCGGGAAATGTCAACAGGCATGTCCATTATTAATTGGTCTTGATGGTCTTAATGACTGGAATATACTGTATTTCCTCCCCCATTATACCATCAAACAGGATGTGGCCTCGCATTTAGCAAGGCATTTAGCTGCAGTGAAATCAACACACAGACATGAAAACAAACACCAGAAGATATTTCAAAGAAAATAATTAGATTGATTAGATTTTATATCCATATTTGTAGTGAGCATTAAATATGATTGATAATGATTGTGTGTGTGTGTGTGTGTGTGTCTGTGTGTGAATACATGCACGCATATTGCATGAATTAGATAAAATAATACTTTATTGATACGATAAACTTAATCTAAACTAAAATCAAAAATTAGTGCAACACCTGTGAAATTATTGCTGTATAGCATATGTATATATATTATATGTAGTATACAGTGGATTATAGTATGTTTTTACATAGTATATATATATATATATATTACTGTGTATAGTATTTGTACTAGTGTACTAATATACTAATATACTAATGTATATAGTATATTTATGCATATGTCAGCTATCCAGGAAAGAACATAAACTAACTATTAAGAACACAAACACTCTCTCCACACACACACACACACACACACACACACACACACACTTATTGGACAACAGAGAAGCTCTGATCCCTCCTCTCCAAATCCCCACAGGAACCTGTGAAGAGTTGTACATGCATGAGGAGAGCCGATTGAGTATTAAAGGAATTAATCTCAGGTAAGGCATTTTAATCTATTAATTTAGAAGATAGCGTGTGACAACTGTTGAATGTGGCAAGCATCGCTAAACTATCATTTTAGTGTGAAAGAATTGGGTGAATGCAATACATAAAAATACTGGATTTCGCTTAGTTGTAAACAAACCAGTTATTGACATTACAGTTCTTTACAACATTCCACTCAATTAAAGAAATTTGGTTGTGATGCACTGTACATATAGTAAATAAATATTGACATTATTGTGCAGATGATTAATAGCTTTAAAGATTGGACTCTTATAACCTGACGCGTTCTTATCTTTGTTCAGAACGTTGTAATCTCTAAATCTTTGTTATGTTTGATGTTTTTACAATGTATGTTTTAAAAGACACTATGCAAACAAAAGTGATATTATACTATAATTATATTAATATTGCATATATGAATATATAATATAATATATTATCCTACTTACTGAGCCTGTGTCATCTTCTCCCTGCATCTTGGTTTCCCCCGTAACAGAAGCTCATGTACCTCTCAGTTACTCTACTCCTCCTGGCTGTCGGTAAGACGCTCACTAATTAGGCAATTATTACACATTACATTTGTGAAAGTTAGTTTTCATGAATGCATGTTTACAGGGCAATGTTCATGGAAAGTGTCTTGATGCATATTGTATATATGAAGGCGGGTTTCATAACAAGGTAGTTTACAGATCTGCAATGGGAGACACCAAAGCATTTTGGACTTGCTGTGCTGTGATGTCACTTCCCTCCAAAAAGCTCATCAGTCACAGAATGGCTCTATAATCAGATCTATTCTCAATTTGATCAGATAGAGTTACAGCCCGCCGCTGACTCAACCTATGTTTCAGTTGCTGTCACTTATCCGGTGGTGTAGTGAAGTAGAGGACCCAAACGCAGGCAGCAAAGTTAACTTAAATGATTTTAATAAAAACAAATAATAGGCTACTGGCTACAAACTGGGTACAACAGACAAGAAAACAAAAAGGCACTATAGCTGGCAACATGAATACAACCAACAGGGAACCAACAAGGAACACAGGATTAGGGCAGCTATAAATAGGGAGACTAAGGAGGCAATTGGACCACAGAAATACACAAAATACAGAAAAATATGAAATATGAAATATGAAAGCATAACTAAACAGATACATACAACCACACGGCAACAACAAACAGAAGGAGGTGAACTATGACAGGTTGGGGCGAAATCAGAAACAAAGACAAAGACACGTGGGCGAAAACAAGCTGTAACACATGGTAAATAATAATGATTGTCCAATGCTCCAGCAGAGGGTGCAAACACCCCAAAACATAAATCGTCCTTGAGGGGGACAGAGACAAACTAACAGTTGCTGCTTCATGCGCATTTGTGCATGTTTGTGTCCAAGCGCATGCATTTCATCTCTTTGACAAAGAATTGTTGTCATTTACCCAATCCATCAGGGTACAACACAAACTACTAACATCAACCTACACTGAGCAAATAATAGTGTTGTGCCCTGAAAAGGGGAGATATCAATAAAGATGCCCAGACACGATGCTTTCTCTTTGGCAGCTTCAATGAGAATTATTATTTGAAAAGAATTTACACAATTACAAATGTTATTTCAATATCAAATATTTAAACAAGATGTATATATTTACAAAAGCTCTTTCACCATACAATACATTTTCTTTCACACGTACACAGGTAAGTACATTGTCATTTCTCTTTTTTCCTTTAACAGATAAATAACAGGTAAGGAATTAATAAACATTTATCAATCAATCGTATTTGTATTGGAACGAAACAACAATAGCCACTTGTGTCTTCTATTTTGTATACCTTCTCATAGACAATAACAGTGAATTAATACAAATGCTTTAGTAATGATTCACGCACAAAACATAGTAAAAGTTAACCACAAACAAGCTCATTCTCTATATGTGTGTCTTACTGCACATTACACAAAGTGCACACAATGTGTGTTGCTCTGCTGGCCACGTGGTGCTCCGTGCTCGGCTGGCCATTATTACCTAGCTGCTTAACATGTACCAATTAACATCTCAAAATCTAAATAAAGTTGTTGCAACACTCAAAACACAGTCTGCATGTGAACACAACACAAACAAAATAACAAAGCAAATACATTCTGACGTTCAAGTTTCAAGTTTCAAGTATTTTATTGTAACTTCACAATTTACACGTGAGTATAAACAGTGAGTTAAAAACTTTTTGTGCTAAACGCCCGACAGCCGACAGTAATTATAAAGAACACAAAATAGAGGAAAAAACTACAAAATACAACTATAAATAGAATTCTATATAAAATACGTAAATGAAATCTAAAATGAAATGGAATAAGAGCATAAATACTAATTTTGTACGTGAAAAGGGGAGATATGAATAAAGACGCCCAGGCACGATGCTTCCTCTCTGGCAGCTTCAATGAGAATGAAGCATCGTGGCCGGTAGCTCCCCCCCTGCTGAACACTGCAGGCACGACTCATCAATACCTGGTATAATCTCACAAACAGGCTCAACAAATCGATAATTGATACTCCTCTGGCAGGAGGAGTATCAATGGTATCCTTATACTTTTCAACTTACTAATACTTACTAATGTATTAATACTTAATTAACCCTGTTAACCTGTTATCTACATTTTAGCCTCACAGGACTTACACATTTATAGCCATGACCTATTTATAAATCAATTCACTTTTGTTATGACTATATTTATTACTATTACTATTAAATTATATCAGTGTTTAAGCTTCCGAATAAAATCAATCTATCACAATAGCACAGGGTGGTTTGCTTTAAATATATTCACACATTTTACTTTTATGGAGACGAAAACAGAATTGAAATTGGCATCAATTCACATTCATTATGAAAGCTACAAACACAAAAAGCCATGGCGAATAAGCACAAGAGCAAATGGCCCACGTTCGACGGGAAGACAGAGGAGTATGAACTCTGGGAAGAAAGGATGTTGTGTTGCATGCACAGAGTGGGATTGAAGGAAACAATCCTTAGAGCACCCTCTGGAGACCTGACCGCGGCACAGAAGGCTTTAGATGACAAGCTGAATGCAGACGCCTATTGTGAGTTAGCGCCGCTACTCGACAATACGAGCTTGGGACTGATATTCAGAGACACAAAGGACAAAGGCCGAGAAAGTCTCACAGTATTACGGGAACACTACATCGGAAAAGGTAGGCCCCGGATTGTCACCTTGTACAATGACCGTGCTGAAGAAAGCTGATAACGAGGCTGTAACTGAATACATTATCCGAGCTGAGCAGATCATTACGGCACTCAGGAGTGCGGGCGAAGCACCGAGTGAGGGACTAATGATGGCGATGGTCATGCGGGGATTACCAGAGAAGTACAAGCCGTTCACATTAATGGTGACACACGGTGACGCGGAGCTGACGTTGGGACAGTTCAAGGCGAAGTTGAGGAACTTCGAGGCCTCAGAAGATTCAGCACCAGCCACAGACGAGACGGGCGAAAGGGTGCTGAAGGCCCAAACGATGCCAAAGAAAAAGCCAGCCAAACGATTAATCCGCGACGGGGACGGAGAACGCAACGGCTGATGTGTTGGCGATGCGGAGAGAAGGGCCAACGAAAAGATGACTGCACAAAGAAAGTTTGGTGTAGTTTCTGTAAAAGCAAGGGGCACACAGACAAAGCGTGTACAAAGAAAGACCGCCAGAGACCGCCAAAGAAATGACGCTCAGTGCGCGCACATGCAAGATGGCAGCGGCCACGAGACAGGTCGTAGACAAGATGGCGCCCGAGCAGCTGCGGGAGGAGAAGACTATACCCTCAAAGTAGGAACAGAAGATACCAGCCTACCGGGACAACAGCTACAGACCCAGAGAAAGGGATTGATCGTCGACACGGGAGCGTCGTCTCACATCATCAACGACAAGAGCAAATTCAAGAACTTCGACAGCACCTTCAAGCCGGAGAGACACAGCATGGAATTGGCGGACGGGAAGCGTACCTTCGGGGTGGCGCAAGGCAGGGGAGAAGCACAGGTATGTCTGATAGACAGCGAGGGACGACGGTGTAAAGTGACCCTAAAGAACGCACTATACATCCCATCGTACCCCCAAGAACTCTTCTCCGTCAAGTCTGCTACCACTAACGGCGCCAAGGTGTTCTTCGACGAAGGTAGAGATTTTCTAGTGTTACCGGGTGGTACTAGGTTTGACATTTGTGTATGTAAGAAGATGTACTATTTGCAAACCGAGTGTGATGCTGATGATGTGTGTCATGTCAGCCATGATATCCAAACATAGCATGAGATTATGGGACATCGTAATTATGAGGATGTTTTAAAGCTGCAGGATGTAACCGTAGGCATGCATATCAAGGGTACAAAGTGTAAGCCTGATAAAGAATGTGCAGTATGTATAGAGGGAAGGTTTACCCAAACAAGGAACAGAGATCCGACCGATAAAGTAGAGACACCACTTGAGCTGGTGAACACTGATTTAGCTGGTCCAGTAAACAATGAGTCCATAAATGGCTTCAAGTATATGCAGTCATTTACAGATGTGTGTACAGGGGCAGTGTTTGTTTATTTCCTGAAAGCGAAGAGCGATGCAGTTCAGGCCACTGAGAAGTATCTGGCAGATGTAGCCCCTTATGGGACTGTGAAATGCATCAGGTCAGATAACGGGACCGAGTTCACTAGTAAGGAGTTTCAAACACCACTGAGAAAGAACAGGATTAGACACGAGACGTCTTGTCCTTATTCCCCTCACCAGAATGGGACAGCTGAAAGAGAAGGGCGCACTCTTTTCGAGATGGCCAGATGTATGCTTATTGACAGTGATCTACCTAAGAGCCTTTGGCACTATGCCATTCAGGAAGCAGCCCATACCAGAAACCGGTGTTTTAATAAGCACACGGGCACTACGCCATATTCAGCACTGACAGGGAAAAGGTGCAATTTAGCTAGGATGCATAAATTTGGGTCAGTGTGCTATGCAGCCAACAGCACCAAGAGTCTAGAGAAAGTGAAAAACATGCTTTCTACCAAATTTAAGATGAAGGATTTGGGGAGGTTAAAGCATTTTCTGGGCATGGATTTCAGCCGATCTGACGGCTGTGTAAAAGTGTCACAAAAGAAGTATGTTGAAAAGATACTGGAACGTTTTGACATGCAGGAGTGTAGGGTTAAAGAAACACCATGTGACCAAAGGTTAGACGACACTGAAGATGCGCCTAAAATGGCAGATGTGAAGAAGTACAGAGAGGCTGTCGGCAGCCTTATTTATTTGACAACCTGTACACGTCCAGATCAAAGTTTTGTGGTAAGCAAGTTATCACAGCATTTTGTTAAACCTACAGATGAGCATTGGGTTACAGTAAAACATGTTTTGCGTTATCTCAGGGATACTACAGACAAACGGCTCCGTTTTACAGGCATACAGTGACGCCGACTGGGCTGCAGATACAAGCGATAGACGCAGTACGACAGGGTATTGTGTGAGCATGGGTAAGGACAGCTCACTAGTCTCTTGGAAAACCAAGAAACAACCTACAGTAGCACTTTCTACATGCGAAGCCGAGTATATGGCTCTAGCTCTAACTATACAGGAGTGTATTTATTTGGAGCAGCTACTGGGAGGTATGGATGCCTATGTATATAAGAAAACAGTTAACGAGGACAACCAGGGGACAATAGCACGAGTTAAAAACCCAGTGTGTAGGCAAAGGTGTAAACACGTGGATATTAAATACCACTTAATTAGGTCTACCATAAGGGAGGAAAAGATGTCATTGGTTTATTGTCCCACAGACGAAATGGTTGCAGATGTGATGACCAAGCCTGTCTCCAAACTGAAGCTGAGGAAATTTGCAGGGGTCATGTTTGGTGTGTAAAATGTGTTGAAGTCCACATTTGATTGTACCATATTTTTTGTTTTGTTTTGTTTGTTGTTGAAATATAAACAGATATACAGTAAGCATATACGTGGGAGTGTTGAGATATGACATATAGATATATGTATATTGTATGACTACATGTGTTACTGTGTATTATATTGTTTATGTGAGTAGCTGTGACTACCACTTTGTCCAGGGGGAGGCGCTGTTGTGCTGTGTATTGTTCTTATACTGTCACGTGATTGTGATGTCACTCCCTGGGTATGGAGAGAGGAAAAGTCACGCCTCCTCTCTCTCTTGGCGGGCTGACTCCGAAGAGGGCGGCCGCATTGTGTTACATTGAATAAACAACGCCGAGTTGAATGGCTAAATAAAGACAACTGTCTGGACAGTACGATCCTGTTTGAACCTGTAGAATACTCACCTTCCCGCTGCGCAGGTAGACAAAAGGTATAAGTCTACTCTGCTAACATGGTATCTTAAATTGCATAAACAAAGATGTTACATGAATTGACCCGGCATTTGTTTCCAGGTGCGAGTTCTGCAGCCAAGCAAAGGAACTTTGGCATTTTGACGGCTTGCATCACCAAAAACAAGGACTTAAGGTTGAATTACCCATTCTAATTGATATAACGTTGGTTTGATTAATAATTAATTTTCGGCTTGCTAATCCATTCATTTTGTTGAGTGGATTAGCAAGTGGAATGCATTATTAACACCCGCACACACCTACACAAACACACACACATGCATTTCCATGTACGTATAATAAAGGCCGGCCTCCAATACAGGCCGGGTCAAAAAACGACGGTTAATACGGTAAACTCCTGGTACTGTTATCCACCGGTAATGTATCTACAGTAGATTGAATGACCTGTGCAGCCTGACTGTCCCACAACACAACGTGTCTACGTAACACAGAGCTACCAGAGAAGAGAAAACAAACATGGCGCCGACCAAACGAAAGTTTGACGTGACTTTTAAAGAGACAGTTACCGTATTACGGTAATGTTTATTCCTACCTCAGGGTTGTTTTATTTTACAGTGGCCGTATTTTCCCTACGTGAGGCTGCGGTGCTGTTTTGTTACCGTATGTTATTTGCAGCTGAATCTTACTGTTTTGTTTGTTTTGTTTTTATGTGCCAATGTGTGCAATGTTTTGCAATAAAAGTCAGGAAATGAAGGGATTATGGCCATGAGAGTTTAATTTTAAGAAATAAAAGCCTGCCTCTAATATAAGCCTGCCTCCAACAAAGGCCTGGTGCTCTTTGCGGCTCAGTAAATAAAAGGCCCCGGCCAATATGGTCAATTGTGGCATGAACATTTGCTACATTGGTGCCCAACGTGGGGCCCTCCAGGACAAAAGACATATGTCCTGCACTACTTCTTCCCATGGCAGCGATGGACATCGGTGGGGCCCAGCAGAGGACAGTAGCGGCAGTGCAATAATCTTACTTTTGTCACTGCTTTTTCTTCCATGTTAATCCCTGAAGGTTGGATTGCAACTATGCCACCTGTCCCGGCTCTCCAAATTACACCTGTAAGTTCGGAGGGAAGAACAACTCCAGAATTCCTTGTAAAAGAAGCGAGAAAGACACATATTATCTGGAGATGGAAAATCACCCTCAGCTGCACACCAATGAGACTACCACGCACAGCTGTTATTTGACCAGGCGGGACAAGATTGAACAGAAGAACATCAGCATCAACTACAAAATATACAAGGGGAAAGGTCACTTTATGCACCAGCACAATGTGATGCAGCCTATATGGCAAATTATGATATTATAGAAGAGATGATTCACAGGGACACCCTCATCCCCCGATTTCGTATTTGGTTGAATCTCGAATCGATGCTAAAATTGTGATTGTGAAAAGTGTATGTGAGAATCGTGATTCTTTGCTTCCGCATTACAGGTTGATTAAAACAAGTAAGCCACAAACATCAATGTCATCTTGGTGGAAGCCTATTAATGGTACCGTCCTACAGAGGGCACTATTAACAGTGACAGATAGTTGATACAACTATGTTCTGTTTGGCCACATTCACGACAAAGTTTAACATACAGCATTACAATTCATGTATCGGTACGAAAAAATCATTGTAATATTTTATCGCGGGGTCCCTACCAATTCCCATCCCAGAACATAATGTCCAGTTTGCCTTATAAAATGGTTAGCTATCAATCCAGCATATCAAGCTTCACACTGGGCTTAACAAAAGTATATAAGCATGGTCACCTGCAGATAAGTTATTATTGACTATTTTTGAAGAATGGGAATCCTAATTTAACACAGATTCCTTCTCTTTCTCCTATAGGACACATCAAACCTTGCCTTGGGACAACAGACTTGCATTTGCACATAACACCAACCTTATTGTGGCCCATTGCAATCCTCTCTCTGTATGAATGGTGCTGATCAGAGGCAGGCATTCTGAAGCAAGTTCATCAAGTTGCCTTGATCTAAACTGAAAACACAAACGGAGACAATGGCATTCATATGCTATTGTCGCCACTTGTGTTTTCAGTTTCACTCTCTCTTTTTCCCTCTTTCTGTGTGTGCGCGTGTGTGTGTGTGCATGTGTCCGTGTGTACATGCATGCGTATATATACATGTTTTTGGATGTCACAACATGTACATGTCCAGATGTTGCATGTATCATTGCTTGTATTAGGAATGTATCACAAGATAAGTAATATAAACATATTTTCATTCATCGTCATCAGCAGTACTGGCATATCTAAACATGCTCAAACAGCATCAATATACAGTATATATACACAATTCAAATAACATAATCATTACATTACGTTCTACCATCTTCACATTCCATCTTTATATAATTTATGTCCTGATCATTGGCCATTCCTTACCAATTCTTCAAAATAGGGTTAGGTCAGTTAGGGTTTGAATCCTAACAGTCAGTCAATATTGTTGAGAATGTGGAACTAAAACCAGCACAAATTGAAACACTACAGCAATACTTTGTGTAAAGGTTGGTTCTACTTCATATCAGTGATATATATATACAGTATATATTTTTTTACTTCATCCAACAAATCAATGCAGATTTCTGGTCTCTAATTTAATTTCAGTACAAAACAGCATTGATTGTAAGGTTAATTTCAGTAAAAATAAATAGATGGCTGTAGGTCCTACAGTCGGTTATTAGCTTATAATTAATACTTTTCTTCGATAATTATTAATTTTAATATAAAAATATAAAAGGTATTATCTGAATTAATAATAACGGGGCAAGATCAGGGACCAATAACCGGACAGTGGATTAAGTCTAATAAAATGTAGGCCTACTAAGCTATCAAATTGGATCAATCATCACCATATCAATAGCGAGTAAAGGTTGAAGGATTCTGAGTTCTTCATGCGACAGAGGCTGGCTTCAACACAATATTCAAGCAAAAACCACAAATAGTTATAATATAAGAATGATGATTAAGTTGGCATAAAATATTCCTCAAATGCAATAAGCAATGCACAACCCGAAGTGTCCGTGTGGTGTGTGTGTGTGTGTGTGTGTGTGTGACAAAGAAAGTGTATGGTTCTAACCAAGGGATCTACGTGATCAGTGAGTGACTGATTGCGTAAGTGAGAGGATTTGAATCACTCAATTCTAACACCAATATCAAACACGAAAACAAGATGCGAGATGAGATAAAATCAAAAGAGAGGGGCATGAACAGATCTAACAATGGACAGGGATCCACTCGGACATTAGATCAAAATATAAGGGAAGGAGGCAAACCGTGTTTACAATATCGTCCGACAATATCAATAACAGTTAAACACATATGTCATATAACACAGTTCTCTCTAACTATGAACAGATATCTACCTCGCTGGAGATCGTGTGTGTGTAGCGATCGAGAGGTGGCTCGTTCTTTCCAATGAACTGCTTCGAGTTTGTCTGAGTTGGGTGGTGAAGGCCCTCTGGTATGCCTTGCCTTGGGATCGTGGCACCCAACTCGTGGGAAAAACAAGCGACGGTCGGTCAGGATTCAAAGGGGAATCAATCGCCCTTTATCCTCAAAACAAAAACTGTGTGGTTCGCAGGAAGTCGACCGTTACGTGGGTTATTCTAGACTGAGCTAAGGAATATTTGCACTACAGCGCGGCTGGTAGCGTCAAAAGAGAAATGAGGTACTTCACCCTCAGACTTAGCTTCTCTAGTCTAATAACCGAAAATTACCACTACAAACGGGTAACGGGGCAGAGACGCAGGACCAAGACTGAAGGACCCGGACTTGGACCGAAAGGGTTCCGGACTAGTTGGCTGCTTGTGGGTTGATGAGCAGAGAGCATTTTAATGCATGTAAGATAAGATAAGATAAGATAAGATAGAACTTTATTAATCCCGAAGGAAAATATTGTAGAATAGAATAGAATAGAACTTTATTAATCCCGAAGGAAATTCTTGTGCCAGGTTGCATAGCGATACAGTACAAAAAACAGATTGATAAATAACCAACGTATGTGCAAATTACAGTTAAATATACAAATATGTGGGCAAGATAAGATATTCAGACAGCGAAAACAATTGGCATAAAGACCATACTCCCTCATTGATTATTCAATAATCACACAATCAATCAATCGTTGTACCTTATATAGTGTAACTCAGGAGTCGGTTACCCTGACCACATAGTGGTTCTAATCAGAGACTGAGTCCTTTGTTACTGGGTACGACTTGATGAACTTCTCCTTTCTTGTTCTAATGGCCCAATTACAAGAAAAGAGTAAAGATCACGCCGTATCCGCCCCATAAAAAACCCTTAGGAGAAAAAAGTTTTGGGGTACAAATTATATGTCAATGACCTCATAAGCGGAAGTGTCTTGTATAACGAGGTGTAGTTTACGAACTGTGTCTTAATACATTGCTGTGTTCATTGTTGTGCCAGGTTTCATAGCAATACAGTACAATACAACAATAGTGAAATCAACAGAATAATAAAAATAAACAGATTTACAAATATACAATGTCAAAATATAAAAATATATTGGCAAGATAAGATATTCAGACGGTGAAAACGATTTGGCATAATTGAAGTGAAGAATATTGCACAAAATGTTGAAAGGTAATGTAGGAGAGGTATTGGACATGGCATTACGAATATTGCACATGATGATGAGAGGAGATGAGGGGTAGTGTTACAGATAATATTTATAGATAACATGATAATAATAATAATATAGCACATGATAGAGAGTATTGCACATGATGTTGGTCAGTAATAATAATATTGCACATAATACTGAGGAAAAATGCACATGTTTAATGGTAATATTGCACATGATATTGCTCAGTGTTCATTGTCTTGTATTTCAACTGTCCTTCCCACAGAGGGGGGAGGAGTTATAGAGTTTGATGGCCACAGGCAGAAAGGAGTCATAATAACTCAGTCTACAGCTGAAGTCCTGGCTGCGTTCGTGGCTGCCGGTTAACGACAATCAGTGCCAGTATAAAGACTCCGGCTTACCACCCACTGATTGTCGGTTCATTGTTCCAAACCTCCTGTTGTTATTGCTGGACATAGTTATTGTTAACCCCCGTATGGACTTCACACGTCTCCAGCCAGCTCATCTCCCTGCCTACCTGTCTGCCCGTCTCTCCCTGCCTGCCGGTTCCCGCATCTGCCTGCCGCGCTCGCCACCCGTCCCACTGGCTTCACTCCCGTTTTCTCCTCTGTATGTATTGTCAGAACTACCTGGCTCAGAGCAGGAATGACATTTAGGAGACCACACCAATAATACTTTTTAAACAATAATTTATTAAATAAATTACTCAAAAGTCAAAATCAAAGGTATCAGTTCGTGTATAGCTCAAACAAAAGTGTGGTGCACATCAGTAATGTAAAAGTGTAGAGGTGCGGAGAGAAAAGAGAACAGGGCTGCAGCCAGCCCTCAGTAGCGGAAGGCCAGAGCAGCAGATCAGAGAGCGAGCTGCAGCGGAGGAACTGCTTTTATACTCCCTCCAATCAGCAGCCCATTAGCCGCCAAGCTAAACCAAACAGCTCCCCCTGCAGACCAGGAGGGCGAGAGACAGAAATATGTTAATGCAAGACCAGGTGGAGTGAGGCGAACCCAGCATGGCATAGCCGGGCGTGACAGTATGGTAAATAAATACAAGTACTGCATAACCCCGAGTCTGAGTGTTGCGCTTGGGTCCTCCTGCTCACCACGTGACAGAATGAACCGACCACAAATGGACCCAGCAGACACAGGCTTGGGGTTAATCAACCTGTGGCAGTACTTGGCCAACCGGTGCGAGCCGCTGCCGGCATACGAGACCCAGCCAGCGCCCCGAGCTACCTGGGGACCCGCCTGGCCTTGGGGGGGCCTCGTAGCGTCCAGCGGGCTCAGAGGCGTCGAAGCAGGCAACCCCAGCCATCCCGGGTCCCGGTCTCGGCTGGACCACAGCAGTCCTGTTGTCCCGCTGCTGGGTCGCAGCCATCCTGGGTCCCGGTCCCGGCTGCACCACCGCAGCCCCTGCCGGTTCCTGCTGCCAGGTGCCAGCCATCCCGGGTCCCGGCTGCACCTCCGCAGCTCCTGCCGGTTCCTGCTGCCAGGTGCCAGCCGTCCCGGTCCCGGCTGAACTGCCGCAGCCCCTGCCGGTTCCTGCTGCCAGGTGCCAGCCATCCCTGGTCCCGGTCCCGGCTGCACCACCTCAGCGCCTGCCGGTTCCTGCTGCCAGGTGCCAGCCATCCCGGGTCCCTGTCCCGGCTGCACCGCCGCAGTCCCTGCCGGATCCTGCGGCCAGGTGCCAGCCATCCCTGGTCCCGGTCCCGGCTGCACCGCCGCAGTCCCTGCCGGTTCCTGCTGCCAGGTGCCAGCCATCCCGGGTCCTGGTCCCGGCTGGACCGCGGCAGCCCCTGCCGGTTCCTGCTGCCAGGTGCCAGCCGTCCCGGTCCCGGCTGCACCGCCGCAGCCCCTGCCGGTTCCTGCTGCCAGGTGCCAGCCATCCCGGTTCCTGGTCCCGGCTGCACCGCCGCAACCCCTGCCGGTTCCTGCTGCCAGGTGCCAGCCAGCTATCCCGGGTCCCGGCTGCACCGCCGCAGCCCCTGCCAGTTCCTGCTGCCAGGTGCCAGCCATCCCGGGTCCTGGTCCCGGCTGGACCGCGGCAGCCCCTGCCGGTTCCTGCTGCCAGGTGCCAGCCGTCCCGGGTCCCGGCTGCACCGCCGCAGCCCCTGCCAGTTCCTGCTGCCAGGTGCCAGCCGTCCCGGTCCCGGCTGCACCGCCTCAGCCCCTGCCGGTTCCTGCTGCCAGGTGCCAGCCATCCCTGGTCCCGGTCCCGCCTGCACCGCCGCAGTCCCTGCCGGTTCCTGCTGCCAGGTGCCAGCCATCCCGGGTCCTGGTCCCGGCTGGACCGCAGCAGCCCCTGCCGGTTCCTGCTGCCAGGTGCCAGCCATCCCGGGTCCTGGTCCCGGCTGGACCGCGGCAGCCCCTGCCGGTTCCTGCTGCCAGCTGCCAGCCGTCCCGGTCCCGGCTAGACCACCGCAGCCCCTGCCGGTTCCTGCTGCCAGGTGGCAGCCATCCCGGGCCCCGGCTGGACCGCCGCAGTCCCTGCCAGTTCCTGCTGCCAGGTGCCAGCCATCCCAGGTCCTGGTCCCGGCTGCACCGCCGCAGTCCCTGCCGGTTCCTGCTGCCCCCGCCCTGCCTCCAGGTCGTCCACCGGAGGGTCCCTGCTCGGCCTCTGCCTTGCCTCCAGGTCGTCCGCCTGATGGTGCCGGCCCGGTGATCGTGGGTCGCCTGGAGGCTCCCGTTGGGGGTACTGTCACTGTCGCGACCGTGTCTCCGGGCTCCCAGGGTTGGTGGGCGTGGCTCCGGGCTCCGGTGCAGCCCTTGGATGATTAGCGGCACCTGGGCTGCCGGTAATCGACAATCAGTGCCAGTATAAAGACTCCGGCTTACCACCCACTGATTGTCGGTTCATTGTTACAAACCTCCTGTTGTTATTGTTGCACATAGTTATTGTTAACCCCCGTATGGACTTCACCCGGCGCCAGCCGATCGCCCTGTCTACCCGTCTGCCCGTCTCTCCCTGCCTGCCGGTTCCCGCATCTGCCTGCCGCACTCACCACCCGTCCTGCTGGCTTCACTCCCGTTTTCTCCTCTGTATGTATGGTAAATAAATACAAGTACTGCATAACCCCGAGTCTGAGTCTTGCGCTTGTGTCCTCCTGCTCACCATGTGACAATAACATTTGGGATACCAGGAAGGGAGGCGTGAAAGACGTGATGGAAATGTCATCACTGCTGCTTATCTATCTTATCTATTATGACCTGCAGCTGCAAGCTCACGCAGTTTCAGATCACATCAAAAATAGGCCAAAGAAGAATTTATACCACATAGGAGGAGGAAAGCAAATTAGAAAAGGATCAAACAAAACAAAATAGGGATTTTTCCTCATAGTAGTAGACCAAGGATTGGTCTTCACACATGATGTAAAAGGGTGAGTGAAGAATCCTGGGGAATCAGTTTGAATGGCTGAGGCCCTACATGTCCTAGATGGCCACTACTTTTTGGTATTGATACCAGTTTAGAAAATAGGTATCGTGGACCTATGTAAGGTGTATGTGTGTAGGTGTACACCTAGAGTGTGCATATATTTCTTGATATGTAGCCCCTACGATAACCTTTCCCTCAAAATAGCCTCACCCAATCGCACCCATGAACTTCGCCATAGGCTCGGCCAATCAATGACTTGAGAGAGCGGGACTTGAGAGGGTTGGCGAAGAAGAACGAAGAAGATGGCGGCGCTCGGAGAGGTCCCATGCTGACAGAGATTTCGGTATGATAGATCAGTTGAATAACAGTTTAGCTCTTAGTTATTGCGTGTGCGACATGTTTTAATCTGAGCTACGGAACAGTTACGGCTTGAGTGGCGTGTGGAAGAGCGGAAGACTCCACGCCATCAGCGCTGAAGATTCATCCGGGGTCGTATCATGAACAAGTATAGTCACGTAGTGCGAGGCGACCGTCCTCGCTAGGTAGTGCAAAGTGTTGACTATTCAGTTATATTACTAGCCCGTCGCCAACGTTGGAAGCCTGTCACGCCAGAGGACGAAGAGCCAGCCAGTTCACTGCTACAGACCGGGACGTGTCTGTGGTTTCCTGCTCTCTCCCTCTCCCTCTCTCTCCCGCCATTAATGCACGGTGCGGTGGGTGAGTAAATAGGCTACCCTGCCACACATGACTATCATTCTCAACGGACAGCGACGCACTCGTGATGGACATGTCTAATTGGTGAACGGTCGGCACACACGTGGACAATCCGAACCAAAAGGAACATTGAACCGAGAGTGGACATATTGCTATTGAGTGTTATGATGTGTATGGTGCAAAATCGTTTCTGAGGTTACAATCGACATACTAATGTTACTGTTGTGTGATTGTGTTGTTAAGCCAACTTGTGAAAGTGTTATTGAGCCACTCTGGTGAAGTGGATGTTGGTGTAAGGTTTTGAACGTTATATAGTGGTTACAGGTGGATAGGGAAGCTATTCATATATGCTTTACACGTGATTTCTACATATATACATATATGTGTGTTTATTTCTATTTTTCATTTACTTTTCTATTTTACTTAGTAAGAAAACTAGTATTTAGCATAATAAATACACATTCATTTTTCAACTTTTACATTATTGCTTTTATTGTGGAGGTTTTCCATCTTCTCTGAAGTAGGGGCGTCTCACCCTCTGTCCTTAAAGTATAGTAGTTAGGGGAAATACAGGGTAAGTCACACACACCGCTACTTACTGGTATTCTGTTCTTTAGGTCTTCACCGTGACAGGTCCAAATCCTAAAGCCTAAGCTATTGTACTTCAACTGAGCAGGCAGAGTAGACACGAGACTAATAGGCCTGGGGGTCAGGGACCTAGATCCTATGATTTCCAGCCATTCAGGGAAGAGTGATTTACCCCTACTAAGCGGACGTAGGTTCCGTCCGCTACATGTGTGTATGACTATGGTAGGCCTTCAGTATATGTAAGGCTGTTGGTGTGTTAGGCTGATGTTTTCACACAATAAAATAATATTTGCTAACCTCAAATCCTTCCTGTAGGATTTTAGCAATAATTTTAAATTACATTATGAAAAAATTCACCAACAAACCTATTGATTGCTTGTTTGAATTACAGCCCATGTGAATCAAACGTTTCAGCGTGGATGCTGGATTGTTCCGCCACATCGTTCACCTGTGAATGAGTAAATTATCCATATTAATTTAAGACTCATGTCATGATCTGGGTCTCGGGCCGCTCCAGGCTGGCTGCAGGGGTTGCCAGCAACCTGCGGTTGCGCCTGGCAGTTGTTGCACCGCCGCTCCTGTCCTCTGCTGGACCCCCCACCGATGTCCATCACTGCCATGGGAAGAGGTAGTGCTGGGAGGTGGCCATGTGTCTTTTGTCCTGGAGGGCCCCACGTTGGGCACCAATGTAGCAAATGTTCATGCCACAATTGACCATATTCACATGGTGGCCATTTTAGCTCTGACATAATGCTCGGGGTGGGAAAACAACTGCTGTGTGCCAGATTGTAGTTTATACAAACGTAGAGAAAGAGGTAAACATCTGTTGTTTCACCGGTTCCCAAGCGACCGAAAACAATTTTTTAAAGGTTTTTTCTTAGCCTCGTGGCTAGGCTAGCCAAAAGAAAAAAGTAAATGTAAATGAAAAAAGTAAATGAACCCTCGGGGTTCATTTGAAAGAACCCTCGGGGTTCTTTGAAGCCAAACCAAATGGTTCTATATGGAACCATTAAGGGGTTCTTTGAATATTCAAAAAAGCTTTAATTAATAATAATAATGATAATAATATTTAAGGTTACATTCAATTTATTACTTGTATCTCAATGCTTAATCTTTTGAGTTGACCATACATAATGCGCTCTACAGATTCAGGAATTTATATTAAAAAAGACAAATAGTCTGTATCAACAAATTGATATTTTGATTGAAATTTACACATATCCAGAGAATAGCTGTCTGTGATAGCCCTAAACATGTTAAAACACCATGTAAACATTAACATAAAAAAACACTATTTACATGTATACTATTATTCTTTTCCACTCTATGCAATCCTAAGAAGCATACTATAGGCCTACATATGGCAATGTCATGCATTGGGGGAATCATCAAATGTTCATGTTCCTTTAAGGAGGTGTCGCGCCTTACTTAGATTGAAACAATGAAAAATTAAAACAATAATAACAATAAAAGGTTTAAGGAACAGGAGTATTGTTGCCAAGCAACCATGCTAATAATATTACATTAGTTGATGCATTTTGAGCACAGGGAGTGGTATTCTTTTGTTGTGGCGGCATGTCAGATTAAACATGAACTTCTGAATGAATGAGAGTGTGTGTATAATGGGGGTGGGTTATGATACATTAAAAAAGAAAATAAACCCCGAGAATGCATTCTAGGGCCTGTGGTAAGTTCATTTCTGCAGCCAGAATTTTTACTTTGTCCAGCTGGATGCTGACAAAGTCTGCCGAGCCATAGAGCACAATGGTTGGGTTTGGGCTGACTGGTTCCTGTAGAAAGAAGAAACGAGTAAGGCAAACATCAGGGCTTGGCATTACCATCTGCCTAAACGTCGGTGAAACCACCTCTGTAATACTAGAAAGTGAGCAATATGTCACAGCTGCGATAGTGTCCTTTCATCACTGTGACAACGGGAGCAATCAGTAGCAGAGGGCCAGTAGCAAATTTACCTTAATGTCAAGCCATGAACATGTAAGACACCTTCTGAAAAGTCTGCCTTAAAAATGTATCTCTTACATCATCTACGCAGTAGAGGAAGCTGCATCTGCTAACACACATTAAAATAATAGTCACGCCCATTCAGATTTTCATTCATACAGTTTATAGAATCACTGCAACAATAACGACAACAAAATAATATAAAGAACACTTACCGTCCCTTTTTGTCTCATCTGGCTCAAGTAGGCTGGCGGAGAACCTTTTTTTGCCCTGCTTTGCAGCCCTGATGATGTTGGGGGCCATCACGTTTAGCGCGTTTTGCATGTTCTTTTCCAGGTCCGTTCCAAACCGCATCATCATTTCATGACGCATCTTTAACACACACAAGAACATATCAGTAAATAAAACATTGAACATAACCATTCTTAGGTTTGTGTTGTCTGTCTTGTGCAAAATGTACTCACAAGCTATGGAACTCCGAGAAATGGAAACCGCTCCATCACCTCTTCTGTTGGCCCATTAATTTGCTCTATTCGCTGGAATAGAGTCCGCCTCATCTTGATCTTAATTTGGGCGTAGTCTGGTTGCTTTTTGTGCATCTCCTGATTGATGGCATTGATGTGCTCCTTGAAACTGGTCTCATCCTCGCCGCCAATTCTTTCTAGGTCCAAGATGACCTGAGAAAAAAGCACAAAATTGTACAACAAGTGTTAATGATCAGTAGACATGGGGTGAGTTTCCAAAAAGCATCCTTATTCTATGACCATTGTTCATATTGGAGAGGATACCAATCGTCTGAAACATGTTTTCGCTGCCTCTCACCTATCCAGTCATTCAGATTTGGGGAAGGGTGAAAGGAAATACGGAAGCGACGACACTTTTCTGAGTATTGGTATCCGTCCCAGTATAGAGTAACAATGTCCCAAATGTTAAGTCCAACGCGCTTCAGCCAAGTTTCGAATAAAAGGTTTAGGTGTTCAACAGTAGAGGACAATAAGTAGGCAAATTATTTTTTACCTGGGCACTTCAAAAAATTTTACCTGGGCACTTCGACCCGATGCAATACACTGGAGCAATGCAATACACTGGAGCACTCAGAGTCTGCACGTTTATTACAGGGGGGTGACTGACATTCCGACAAGCGTCTTCCTTAGAGTCAACAACCTTTGTTGACTGTACCTTTGAAGCAGTTGGTGTCTCACTAATATGCACAGATGTATGTGCCTCAGTTGTGACTTGTAGTTTGATTCAAGATTGCCAATAGTGAAATAAAATGCTGTAAGCTTGTGAATAGATCTTTTGGAGCCTAAAGGTTTACCACTTCGAATTCATCTGTGTAGAGATGTAATCTCCCAACATTAGAATCTCCAAAAAAAGGACTTTCTTGAAAAATCTCCCCATAAGTGAAATAGATTCAAAAATAGATTTTCATATGGGTGTTAATCTGCGAAGAAGGGTAGATGAATTGAAGAATTCAAGCATTGACATAAGTAGTGCATAATATATTAATTTAGTTATTTCTCTTTCAAAAGCGTTTATAAGGTATATGTGTTCTTGCATTTAATTCACAATACCAAGTATTAATTAAAGTCGAGTAAAGAGAGGAGCACCCCAAGTGTTGGAAACCTGCACTGCATGTTGTAGTCCAGGAAGTTGTCAGAGTATCAGTTTTTTCCTTAATATATGAGAACAGTTAAAGAAACAGATAAAGGAAAAACAGTTTTTGCCCCTAGTGTTCAGTTTGCGAATAATTTTAGTTTATACAAAAGAGCTAATGCTAATGCTCTGTGTTGAGATAAAAACATAAGGTTCGACAAAATACATTCAAGTTAATCTTATATATAATCATAGTGTGTACTTTCAAACTATTTGTATTTTATAAAAAGTGTAGAGGAAACCTGTGTATCTATGAGGATAAGTAACAAGCATATTTTAGATAACAATAAATAGATGATTGATTTAATTAATTCATTAATTGATTCATTTTTTGGATTGATTTAAAAAAAATAGATTTTCATTAATTGATAGATTTTTTGGATAGATTTTTTACATTGATTTTCATTAATTGATAGATTTTTTTGATTGATTTTGTAAATTGATTTATTAATTGATTGATATTTTGATTGATTCTCTAAATTGATTTTCATTAATTGATTGATTTTTGGGATTGATTTTTTAAATTGATTTTCATTCATTGATTGATTTTTTAGATAGATTTTCTAAATTGATTTTCATTAATTGATAGATTTTTTGGATTTACTTTTTGATTTTTTGGCTAGATTTTTTTTTATTGATTTTCATTCATTGATTGATGTTTTTGATTGATTTTTTTAAATTGATTTTCATTCATTGATTGATTTTTTGGATTGATTTTTTAAAATTGATTTTCATTCATTGATTGATTTTTTTGATAGATTTTTTTAATTGATTTTCATTCATTGATTTATTTTTTGGATTGATTTTTTAAAATTGATTCTCATTCATTGATTGATTTTTTGGATAGATTTTTTTAATTAATTTTCATTCATTGATAGATGTTTTTTATTGATTTTTTAAAATTGATTTTCATTCATTGATTGATTTTTTGGATTGATTTTCATTCATTGATTGATTTTTGGATTGATTTTTAAAATTGATTCTCATTCATTGATAGATTTTTTGGATTGATTTTTTAAATTGATTTTCATTCAGTGATTGCTTTTTTTGATTGATTTTTTTAAATTGATTTTCATTCAGTGATTGCTTTTTTTGATTGATTTTTTCAAATTGATTTTCATTCATTGATTGATTTTTTGGATTGATTTTTAAAATGTATTTACATTAATAAAAAAAAATTGATAAATTTTTTGTTGATTTAAAGTGAGGTTTCCTTATTTGATTTTTTTTATTAGATTAATATAGGTAAGATCCTTAATTGATTCAGTTCCAAATAATTTCTGTCGCGGTTAATTTGGAGGTACACAATTAAGAAATAGAAAGCTCTTTAATATAAAAAGTAACCATGCCATTATCAGCGGTAGAAATATTGTGTAAAAAGAATCCGTTAAATAAAGATGAGATAATGAAGATCTCAGAAAAATGGGAGACAAGAACAGTGAAAGCAGGAACTAAATGGCCAAAGGAGGGGACATTTGATGTGGTGGTGTGTGAGGAGATGGAAGTAATGATGAAAAATCACAAGCTCAATAAAACAGGAAAGAAAATAATAGAGAAAAGGGAAAGAGAAAAGATAATACTATCATGTTTAAGAAGGAAGGGGAAAATTGGAGACAAAAAGAAAAGACAGAAAGGGAAATGTTTAATAGGGATACAAATTTTGAATCAATACCCTCTAAACCCACCCTACAACACAGGATTATACCCAATGAACAGTAGACATTAATGGAGAGGTAGTAATGGACGGTAAAGAAAATAGGGATAGAGGACCGAAATTGGGACCACACTTACACATGGATTGTTACAAAGAAATTAAGGGAGCGAGGCAAGAGTGGGAAGATGACAGTGACAGTGATGAGGAGGATAGTGTCAGGAAAAGCCATAGTGATCATTCAAGCAGAAGAAGTCAGTCAGAAAACAGAAGTTCTAAAAGAAGTGAGAGAAGTGAGGAAGAGGAATGCAGCCAGGAGGGAGTCCCGCCCGGAGGTGATAGAAGCCTCCTAATGGGAGAACCGGAGAAAGAAATTAGGATGTCTCAGAGGAAGCCTAATT
>PIJE02001012.1:132755-185348 GCA_002895965.2 Coryphaenoides rupestris | reverse complement strand
GGACACACACACACACACACACACACACACACAACCCCACACACACACACACACACACACACACACACACACACACACACACACACACACACACACACACACACACACACACAGACACACACACACACACACACAGACACACACCTCCCTCAGGGTGCTGAGCTGTCCTGCAGGCCACGGCCCCCATGTGGACCGGACAAAGGGGCCACCAGGTTAGAATCACCGTCTGCCCCTTTGTTGCGTGGGGGAGGTGGAGTGTCTTGGAGGGGAGCCTTACAGGGCCCCCCCCCCCCCCCCACACACACACAACACCCACACACACCACAGCTACCATCACCACAGCAGGCTTCCTATTTATTTGCTTTGTAGATTGTCCCGTTCCAGGTGACGGTGCTGAGGTATACGAGCCGCTGTGTTGCGTTACAGCTGCCCCCACCTCCACCCCTCCACCCCCGCTGTCTACAAACTACACTGAAGCAGCTCTGTACATGTCTGTGTGTGTTGTGATGTCATGATATATAGTGAATTAGACTTTTATTTCAAAATAATACCAAAGGAAGAAAGATGTACGTTTCTTCGCCTGTTATGCTATGTCAAAGCTATTTTCCATTTTATTTTTATATATACAGTATATATAGTGTGTGTGGCTGGATTATAATAAATGCAACACATATTAGGTCACAAATGCGAGAAATACTAATTACAAAGAAATATTGGGAGCATCGAATTGTCAGTTGCAAGGAAAATCATTTTTGTCACATTGCATATTAAGATATCTGTTCAGAAATAATAACATAAGAATGTTGCATAAGAAAATAATACGGCCCCTATGAACAATATGAATTAGATAATCAATTCATTATAATTAAAGACTGCAATTAGGCCTATCAAAATATGCAAGTTATGTCAAAATATGATAAATATGCTTTGAAATAGGCTAACAAAATGTGAAGTTTAAAAAATAGAAAAGTTGACTTTTTCTCCTTTTTATTTCTCCTTGTATTATTATGAAATACAGTTTATGTCACTCTTTCTAGATATGATGTATATTATGTATCTAGACAGTCACTGCTTTGAAATGTCTCCTCTATAAATTAAAGTATAGTATGCCCACCACTTTTTGAAAGCCTTTAGTAAAATATATATATATATATATATATATATTGTCCCCACCAGTTCCAAAGAAAAGCGCATCCTGAATATAAACAATATAAACAAAACAACAACAAACAAACACGAGTCAAGTGATGCTCGCCTACTTCTTGTATAACCAGAGTCGTTCAGCGGTCATCTGTCGCCCCCTGGTGGCCGTGATACACAACACACCGCATGTTTTCATATCGTGACGTCACCTGCTGCATTATTTATAAGGGGGGTTACAATAATTGAATCTGTTCTGAATTACAGACCCAAACAAATCCAACAACCTGCCAAAGATTAATGACGAATAAACAACAAATCATATTGAAGACGGAAAATGCCTCTTGCCTCCACATTTTTTTGTACGCCACTCCTTTATTGTCATGTATATTTCATGGATATTACAGTGAGAATTAAATTATGAGCTCAAGATGTGTAAATGATTGATACAGCGCAACAGCATGCAGCCAGATTACTGCAACATGGTTTATTCATGAGGGTTAACCAATAAACTCAAACATGGGAATTGGAGGATAGAGGAGCGGTCCAAGTATATAGACTACTTGTTTGCATCTCTCCCTTTACAAACTGGGGACGGAATGCAAATAGCAGCGAGCATATATGCAAGCCTTTCATTTAAATGTTTTTCCTCAATGGAAAACAGGTGTAGTCATGTGCTCGTGGATGGTGAAGGTGAGGGTTTGGTGTTTCCAGACATGTCCATTGTTTTTGTTGAATCTCATATATAGTCACTCCCTCCACACTTGTGAAACACATTTAGAAGACAGAGATTCATCTTGGGGATCCTGGTATATTACCGTGGCTGGCTAAGCCCGATCCATTTGCATGGGGATAATAATTGAATCGCTTATAGTGATGGAGAGGGGAGCAGGGATGGTTGACAATTTAGATTCTGCTTGTTCTGAAGGTTAAACAAAATCACGTTTAGGCGCGCTGAAGGCGTAGGATCATCCTCTCTCATCCACGTATGTCTTTATCGGCACATATCGTATTTGTATACATTTTCACTGTAGCGCCAAGATTATATTTTGTCTAGGGGTCATGGAGCGAACAGAAACTCTGCATTTGCCCACTTCAGTCACTCTGGGGGTCAGGGGGAGTGCAGCATGTAAAAGCCCCGTTTCACTGTCTAATTTTGTATTACTATGCATATCATATTCCTCTGTCTAGTTATTTTATTTCTATGTGTAGCATGTGCCCTGTCTACGCTAGCTGTGTCTCATCTATAACACCCCCATGTGTAGCCGATGTTAGTCTGGTTCCCTCGTCAGTCCTGGTCGGATCATTGTTTTCTGTTATGTGTCAGTTTTAGTGTGAAGGGCTAATATACAGTATAACCTGTACTCGTCATATTAAACACCACGATTTTAGCGTTTGATCTCCACCTGCCTCACTCTTCTGCATTTGGGCCCTCGCCACACCACCACCGTACCAGCGTGTCATGTACCAGTATACATGCTGGTACCAGTATACTGTACATGCTGGTACTGGCCAGGCATCCTGAGGCGCACTGAACTGTCTTATTGCTCTGCTCACGCCACCGCTGCACTGCAAAGTTGCCATTCATGATGCCTTCATACATGCTAATAAAGTGACATTTAAACAAGCTTTACAAAGTGCAACAGCCTTTACAGTTTTCTACAACCTTAGACGAAAGCGCTGAGGAGGATAGACTGCAGTCTGTGTGAACTCAAGGAAGTTGAAGTGCACTTTGGATTGTATTGTGAGTCTTTTCAATAAGGTAGACAGAAAAAAAGTGTAGTTGGAAGACTGACCAACAATATGAAACTTTTTATTTAATCGGCCACATATTTAGAAAAGGTTTGGTCGATGAGGAGGATGGCAATGTGTTCATTAATGGGGGTTGGCTTCCTGTGCCTGTGTATATTTGGATTTCGTTCTTACTGCTGATTGTTCTTTTTCTTTTTAATGTTGAGCAATACGAGTGACACCTCAGAAAAGCCCAACAGTTGGCTAAGTTATTATACATAATGGCCTAGTTTATATAAATGGTGATTCATATGAGCTAGAACTATTATGCGCAGCCAGAATGTCTTTTATGTCTGTAGTCCTTGTGTTGTGCAAGTGGTCTACCATTTAACAGACAGGCTATATTTCTAACCCCACTGCGGCCTACCAGAACATTCTTTGAATAGATCTATTTTGTGGACTATTAAGCACATTCTACAAGAAGAAGAGTCTGGAAACAGTGATTCAAATGGACGTTTGATTCTCAATGTAAGAAAACATTCATGACCAACATTCATGTTGAACCTGAGGGTGGTGGATTGAATGCACGCTCCCGCCAAATACAAATACAAAGTGCTCTGGCATAAGAAAATATAAAGATGAACTGAATATGAATACATCTCAATATGAGGTCTAGGCCTATGGCATATGGATATATGGAAAGCCCTGTGTGTGCAGTCTCTACAACAATTCATACTACTTCAAAATACTGATGCAACATAAAACAATATTTCTATTGCGCCAGAGTTTTTATTGTTTCGTCCAAGAAGAGCATGTGGGTTAGATATAGTAGGAACATTGCTGTAGAAGCTGTTAAATTAAAATGTTTGAAGTGGCTCAGGTCTCTAGAGCTGTTTTTCAAGTGGTTGGGGGTTTGAGTGGTCATAGCCATCTATAAACAAATTCTGCTAGTGGTATATGGGAGCTATATTGGATCTATGGTAACAATAGATGCCTTAAAAATGTGTTTCGTCACACACCCAAAGGTCATTAATGCCACATCAGGCGTTGTTACGGTGGTGGTGTGGTGAGGACTCAAACACAAGACAGTAAATAAATAAAAAATGTGTGTGTTTAATGTTTAATATAACTACTACAGGTAACACAGATAAATGATGAGACGAGAGCTCTTCACACTAAAACTGACACATAATAGAAAACAATGATCCAACCAGGACTGACTGGGGAACCAGACTAATATCAGCTACACATGGGGGTGCTTACAGATGAGACACAGCTAGGGCAGACAGGGCACATGATGAACATAGAACTAAACAGAAGTAGAGAGGCAATATAGACAGAAATATAATACTAGACCATGAACCACAGGTTATAAAGTCACAACCGTGACAGGTGTAGTCCAGTGGTTGAATCATACCCACTACAGCTTTGTCCCCAAGGGTTCTATTATATATTTTAAACTCAAACCCGAGGTATCTGCTTTTTGACCCACATCCATATGAAGCACGATTATGCCTCCTAAGATTGACAATTTTTCACCGGTAAATTAAAAGCCGCCCTCGAATTTGCCAGATAATAGCATGCAATCTCCCTTTAATGGGCCTGTCAGTGATCAGCAGCATGCTACAGCCCCTCCCCGGTAAGAAAGCCCGAATGCCGAAATGGAATGTCAATCATATTAACATAAATCAGTCAATTAGAGTGTGTGTGGGGGGGGGGGGGGTTCATTGTCAGAGCCAATCAGTGTTGACGTGCCACCCCCATCTGACCTGTAATGAGAGAGAGAGAGAGAGAGAGAGAGAGAGAGAGAGAGAGAGAGAGAGCAGATCACGACACAAACAATGGGGCAAGAGGGACAAGAAAGAAACAAAGAAAGAGAGAGAGAGAGAGAGATGGGGGCGAGAAAGCCGAGGGAGAGCGAGAGATGGGGAATGGAAAATAGGCAGAGGAGAAATCAGAGACGTTTGATCATAAAGTTGTTGTTTTTTGTTCAAGTGCGGAATAATTTGTTGATACCTCGACCTGAAAGTTTGTTGCACATGTATTAGACACACGCACACACACACACACAGACACAGACACACACTGTGTCAAACACACACTCTCTCTCACACAGAGACACACAAACACACACAGACACATTCACACAAACACACACTCTCTCTCTCTCACACACACACGCACGCACACACACTCTCTCTCTCTCTCTCTCTTAAACACATATTCTCTCTCTCTCACACACACATACACTCTCACTCTCTCTCACACACACATACACGTTCTCTCTCTCGCACACACTCTTACACTCATACACTCTCTCTCTCTCTCTCTCTTAAACACATATTCTCTCTCTCTCACACACACATACACTCTCAGTCTCTCTCACACACACATACACGTTCTCTCTCTCGCACACACTCTTACACTCATACACTCTCTCTCTCTCTCTCTCTCTCTCTCTCTCTCTCTCTCTCTCTCTTTCCCTCTCTCACACGCGCACACACACACACACACACACACACACACACACACACATGCATGCCTATCTTTACTTCCCTGGGCCTGGTGGCCACGGGGACTGACTTTAAATCAAAAGGAGAATTCCTGCAGTCCGACATTTCATTTGTCCACAGACTTGTTATCGGGAAGTGTGAGGAGACGGGGACGCGTGTCAGTAAATCACCCAGCGGCCCGGGCTATATTTATGCCCACGGCGACGAGTTTAACAAGGAGAGCAGTGCTTGAAGCAATATCCTAAGTGGCACTTCATTCTCGCCTCCTTCCTGACTCCCCCCCCCCCCCCCCCGCACCCTACATCCCTTGGGAGGCTTTCTGATGTTGAAGTGGGAGCAGTTACTTTACACGCACGCACACACACACACACGCACACACACACACACGCACACACACGCACACACACACGCACAGAGACACGCACACACACACACCACACACACACACACACAGGCGCACAGAGAGACACACACACACACACACGCACGCACAGAGACACGCACACACACACACAGGCCGCACAGAGAGACACACACACACACACACACACACACACACACACACAGGTGCACAGAGAGACACCCACACACACACACACACACACACACACACACAGGCGCACAGAGAGACACCCACACACACACACACACACACACAGGCGCACAGAGAGACACCCACACTATGCCGGCTTCTCCGCACAGCTCTAAAATGATCTCATGAGCCGAGCCAGATATTTTTTTGGCGAGCTTCATTTCCCTGTTCATAATTAAACTCCTCCACCTTAATCTGACCCGAGTTCTTGTGGCTGGGTTGAACCCTTTACTATCCTCTTCCTCCTCCACCCCCTGCCGAGGGTGATGGCGAGAGAGAGTCAGTCATATTCAATGATGTTTGCCATTCATGTTGTACGAGATGTTAGACACGCCCTTAATGGATTTATATTCACTTCTTCTCTGACAGACTGGTGAAGTTTCAAGAGATCTCTTTTGCCAGAGCTAAAATCAACCTGAGGCACACAGAAATAACATCTGATCGCATGACAAAATAAGCATCTATACGCCCAGTAATAATAGTCACAGCAATAAAAGGCCTTATAGATGTTGTGATGCATTATTTTATCCACTAGGTGGCAGTGGTTAGCCAGTAGTGACCCTCACTCTGTGTGGCGCTTTAATTACTTTAAGTATGGCAGAGAGAGAGGGAGAGACTCAGTTCAAGTCAGAGCTTCTTGCTGTCAGAACATTTGCACAATCAGGAAGAGTAGGAAGGTAAAAAAAAAACCCTTCTAAGGCACACAATAAAGAGCATTACTGTGGAAAAACCAAGAGTGAGTTTGTAGGAAAAACAAACACCACACACAACTCAGTGGTCGGCCTTCCACCGTTTCAAATAAAAACATAGACCTAGATAACAAGGTTTCTAATTTATGCACATCTACAGGCTACTTTGTCATGCTAGCTCATGATATGCAATGTTTATGTTTCTCCATGTGATTAATTCCAGCCTATGCCTCGGTATGGCCATGCCAGCCACCATAAATCATAACTGTCATAACTGTGACACATGGATGGCCGCCCTTACGTTTTATGACCTGTAGGTACACGTGAAGACAACAGTAGGGGATGGAAGGTTAATATATATATATATATATATATATATAGCATGGCAAGCACTTTCACCTCTCTGCAATGATAGGCTATAGGCTGAATGTGTCGCACCCATTGGTGCATTCGTATGTATGTCATTTTCAACCCCAGCCCTTTGACATTGCCTTACACTGCCTCATATCATGGTATATACGCGATGGCAACTATGTTACCGCGCTTGTGTGTGCGCATGTATGTGTGTATGTGTGTGTGTGTGCATGCGTGCACGTGTGTGGGTGTGTAAGTGTGCTTGTGATTAACCAGAGACAATTGTTTAAGCCGTGTCTCTATTGTACGTGCTTCTTTGTAAATCTGATTGTGTGTGTGTGTGTGTGTCACACGACTAGGCTCATATAGTGTGCTTTTTGTGTGTGTGTGTGTGTGCGTGTTTGTGTAGTGTGGAGAATTGGGGGACACAAGGCAGTCTGCCGGCCGTCCGGCGGAGGTATTGTCTCGATCGGTGACCTCCACCACCCCCTCCACCTCTTCCACCTCCTCCTCCCCCACCTCCTCTGGAGTGTAAAGGCAAGTCAGGCAAGTGTGTAGGAAGTCAAAGGGCCTACGCCTGGCCGCTGACCTTCACCTCAACCCCACCCCTCCGACACCACCCTGTGCCCGGCGTGCAGGTCAGGCCTGAGGTCATCCTGTCATCCCAAACCCTGGACTAACATATTTAAATGGTTTAAACTATGATAAAAGTCAATATATTGTCTATTATGTCATCGTCAACACAACGTTAGCACTGTTGTGTTGTCCGTCCATCGCCTGCATGTATGGTGGGGGGACGTGTGATGGGGATGTGTATAGGTAAGGGCCGTTTGCAGGGGGTCACACCAAGATGAGACAGGGATTAGCATGCTATGACCTGCTTTAAAATCCCTACAAAACAAACCCCCGACTCCATACACACACGCACACACAGACACATACACACACTCACTTTTGTTTATCAGTTGCCCGGAGTGTCCTACGCTCTTCAGTTCTGAACCTGTTTTTTTCTCTCCATTTATTATTGAATTTCCAGTCTACGCATGAGCGTAGACGAGACCTGAGGTATTTTTTTGGTTAATGTCAAATTGAATTTTCAAAAACGGCATCACATGCTTTTGGATGTAACCTACTTTTTCTTTCGTACTCACACACACACACACACACACACACGCTCCATCTGAATTTCAGGATTAGGTTCGATGTGAAATTGTTTTATGCGGTTGTATGGGACAGATGGCGGTATCATTCAGGGCTCAATTTTGTTGCCTGGCAATCTCTGTCCAAAACCGAATCAGAAAGCATCAGTCGTCACTAAGGGGCCGGGGAATCTCCCTCTGCAAGCTGACACGGCTCGTATGAAGTCACTCAGACACGTTTCACAATTGAACAATAACATCCTACATCAACTGTAGCTCATACTATAGGTCTCCGTCCGACATGCTTTTGGATTTCGTTGGGAGAATTCAACATGAATTCAGAGTAAGTCGGGTTTGTCGTTTTTCGTGACCCCGGTAGGCCTGACACGAGCTAAAACGATGAGGATGGCTCACAATACGTTACCGATAACAATAATCCTAATATGATAGGTCTTCAATCAGTTTTTATGGGACGTTAAAAATAGTTAATCCCTCATCAATTATATTTTACGATGAATGTACTGTATATCATTGTCTAATTGTATCAATGTGATATTGGAAAACAATAAATATGCCCTATAATAGTAAATCAGTGGTACAATAAGGGTTGTGGCCCCCACTACTATCAACAAATGTGCTTTCCTCGGGCCCATTAGTTTAAAAGGCTTCTCCTCTGCTGGCTCTTCTCTCTCTCAGCCAGTTTACAGGAACAGCAGGCAGGCCCTATCACCCGCGGACCAACACAGGAATGTATTGTATGTGTGAGCAAGACAAGACAGCGGGCGAAATAGTGCTTAAGTTCGTTCAACCGCTTCCGTGCACATTTTAACATATGATATGCAGTACTCCGCAAAAGAAAGTTCACGGGAATTTATTTTTGATTCGTATCTGACGCCGCAGTAGCCGCACAATTTGTCCTTTTTCTGTTGTGAAACAGAGTCACATAAACGCACACAAGTGAGCCGCGGAGGAATCCCGTAAGGTTGTCAGTGCGTGCTTCGGCGCTGAAGGCACACAGTAAATTGAAGCTAGAATCTCCCGCAAAACCCGGAGTGGATTTTGATTATAATCTGAAACAAAAATAATATTTAAACTAAAACGTGGACCATGAAGCCGAAACTATGATTAGTATTAGCCAAATGGAACGACCGTGTGCTTGTGCAATGTATGTTGTAATTATATTTCGTTCTACAATTGGCTTTAGATGTTTTGTACGCCTATATAGGCCTATGTTCGGAGGGAACATTTGCAGTACTCTGACCTCTAGCAGAAAATCTGTGAACAGTGTGGAAGCCACACACACACACACGCACGCACACACGCTGCACAGCACACAGTCAGGAAATGGTAGGGCTGTAATGCTGGAGTCATGTGTAAGTGTGAAAAGATCAGGTTGATATTGGTAAAAAATAAAAAAGGCAATCTATTTTTGCATTAAGATCCACATGCTTAACATTCAAACATTCAAGTACTATTGAGGGGGAAATCGAATTGTTCTATTTACATTTGATTATGAATTTAGATTCATAGAATACAGCATAAACGGACCAAACAATGTTTCTCATCTAGTTTGTCGAAACGCACTTTGATCTTATCAATATTTATGTTAATGTGTGCTAATATGCGCCTGTCTAATATGGAAAAAGGTCAAATAAAATGCACACACACAGACAAAGACAAAGGTACCCCATGTCCTGAGCACCTTGAAGACCAGGTGTCATGTCATTATCTATCTAGACAGTGACCCTCCCCCACCCTGTCTCTCCACCATGGAGTCCCTGCCACTGGAGCAACATGTCTTCTATTGGCTGTCCCAGAGTCTCCCAGGGTCTTCCGGGGTATTTAGGTGGCACCAGGCCTTCGTAGCACTAAAAGCACATTGAGAAGGTAACTACCTCTACTAGGTAGGGTAGCAGAGGCTATATTATGTGAGATATGTAGCAAATTATTATCGGGTGGTCGTGGTAACTGTATGTAAATGAAAGTTAGAGGGAAATCGGTGAACCAAGCCCGATGTGGGACTCATGTGGTGCGATCAAATGCACACACTTGTCCCCATCATGTCCTCCTCCTGGTCATCCCCCCCAGTGCCAGCGCTGTGCTTTGCCTGAGAAATGCAATTCAAAAAGATTCTATTTGGATAGCTCTCAAGGAACTATTATCACATCTTGTCCTTCAGTTATGCAGACAGATATGTTTTCATTGCGCTCCAAGGCTCAAGGCTGTGTGTATATATATATATATATATATATATATATATAGTATGTTCACATGTAATTGGCAAATGGAATAGTTTCGTTATTGTTGTTGTTGTTGTTGTTGTTGTAAATGCCGTTGCTCACACTAATAAATAATTCACATTACCTCTTCGCAATTGTTGATAAAGGCCTTTGCTCTATCTTCTCCTGTACCATAGTGCTATCCCACTGTTTGATACACAGGGGTTGAAGGTCAACACCGTTCCCGGTCTTTCGCATTTTGTTGTGATTTTGTTGTGATTTTGTTGTGATCTTGTTGTGATGTTGTTGTGATTTTGTTCTGATTTTGTTGTGATTTTGTCTCTCTCTTCCCGGTTTGCCTGTGCCCCGGCCCGGTAATAGACTGTCACGTCTGGTTGACACAAAGTGCTGCCACAGGAGCTGGGGGTTCACCCACCCATCCCCACCACCATCCCCACCGCCACCACCACTCTCCTTCTTCTCCCCCCCCACCTCCACCCCCAGCCCCGCTTAGAAAGCCCAGCTGTCAGGGGGTTACATAATAGCGGTGGCTGGTCGGGCGCCGGGCCGAACGGCTTTGTGCTCCTGTCACCGCATGTGATTGCTGTGGGGGGGGGGGGGGTGGGGGTGGGGGTGCAGGGGGTGTGGGGTGTGTAGTGGGGTTTGTAGTGGGGTGTGGGGGAGATTAAGCAGCAGGCGTGGAGTCACAGTTTAAGAGATTTCCTTACCTGGGCTCCCCATGCCGAGAATACGGACCAAACAGAATCGGAGATGTGGGGAATGCTTTTAAAGTTCTCTCTCTCTCTCTCTCTCTCTCTCTCTCTCTCTCTCTCTCTCTCTCTCTTCACACACCGTGTTTTGAGTGTGTGTGTGTGTGTGTTTGTGTGTGTTGGCGGGCGGTGGTTTTGCTTTCTTGCTTACATGCTTGATGTTTTATGCATCGCCCGTGTAGAAAGACCACCAAGGGAGCCTCTTTCGGACGCGCTGACCCCCCACCACCCACCACCACCACCTACCATTACACATGCCGGTGTGTTATTCACAAAGGTCAACAAATGAAGAAATTAACCGATTCTAGATTTTCTTTCTTTGGGTAAAAGGATATTTATTTACATTTATTTAGTGTGCTTCTAATGCACAACATCTGTATTCCAAAGGTTGATATACAAAACGGACAATTCATCGACCGGAATTTCTTTTTTATAATTCAATGATCCATGTTCCCCCCAAACACAAATTCAATGGACATGTGCAATCACAATCGTGATTCCACAGCTGAGAATGGGCCGCAACTAGGATTGCAGTAAATGCACTTTAGTACTTATTATAACAATGTTATAGAGCTTGGAAGGCGCTCGCGATATCAAGGGCATCTGGGGTTGCTATGTGTGTGTGTGTGTGTGTGTGTGTCTGCAGGGGGGGGTGTCACTTTATTGTTGGGGAGACCTGATTTCCCATGGGCCTGTGCTGCTAATTCAATACATTATAGCCTTGTTTACCGAGGGAGAGAGACAGGGAGAGAGAGAGAGAGAGAGAGAGAGAGAGAGAGAGAGGTAAACCCAGGGCTTCCAGAGTAGGAAGCGTGGTATCAGAGGACTTGTTCCCAGAGAGGATGATCTGGCAGGTCCCTGGGCCAGCACATTTCGGTCCGATTGGACACAATCCCCTTCCCACAGACCCAGACCAGCAAAGCCCATCTGTGGGCTAACAGGCTAACGGCTGCCCCTCCTGGTGGTGGTGGTGCTGGTGGTAGAGTGGGTCCTCCTCTGTCTTCTCCTGCTCAGTTTCTCTCTCTCTCTCTCTCTCTCTCTCTCTCTCTCTCTCTCTCTCTCTCTCTCTCTCTCTCTCTCTCTATCTCTCTCTCTGTCTCCCGCTCTGCCTGGGAGTCAGCTTTTTCTACACTCCAGACTCTGGGCTCATAACAGCCCAGGTGAGCCTTACATTAAATCTGTGTTTCTGCATAACCAGTCTTGTTTATGTGTGTGTGTGTGTGTGTGTGTGTGTGTTTTCTTTTGCTTTTCTAGTCAAGCCTCGCTCTCTCTCTCTCTCTCTCTTCTCTCTCTCTCTCTCTCTCTCTCTCTCTCTCCCTCTCTTTCTCCAGCTCACTCTCGTCTCTTCCTTGCTCTGCTTTTGCTACCCTTCTCTCCCGCTATCATCTGCATTTCTCACTCTCTTTCTCTCTCTCTCTCTCCCCCTCTCTCTCCCTTTCTCTCTCTCTCTCTCTCTGTCTCTCCATGTTGTGTTGTCATGCAGTGGAAGGAGAGCAACACAACCCTCCATGCCTTCTTGTCAGTGTAACTCTCGGAATTCCTTCCCACAAACAGCACACATATGGCAGTTTTTTGTTGCCGTTGTTGTTGTTGTTGTTGTTGTTGTTTGTTGTTGTTGTTGTTGTTGTGTTGTCATTTTAGGGGGGGGTGGGGGTCGCGGGTGGGTGGCTGATGGAGGTGGTGATGGGGGAGGCAGAGGCGGTCGGGGGAGAGAGCAGTCTTTCTGATGAAAAAAAGGTAGCAATGAAAAAAACAATAACACCCAGCTGCATTTCCCCCCCTCCTCGTTTGCCACTGTGTTTTGATTCGTCGAGGCCCGGGACGCTGCCTGCTCCCGCTGCTATACGCTGCCGGAAAAAATAATAATAAATGAGAAATTCGAAAACATAACCGATGTTACTGACCATGTTCCTCGAGCGGTTGGTTGGTTGGTGGTTTGAAAAAATATATTACCGTGTGGGGGAAGATTGTGTATTTGGCGGTGGCCGCGATGGAAAGCGGAATATCATGATGTTTCACAAAGAGGCACACAGCCCAAATATCCCTGGCAAGGCGGTTCATGGGAAGGCTGATATTTCTGCTGCTATTGTGTTGGGAAAGTGGAGAAATAGTGTGCTCCATGTTTAGAGATAGTTAGTTAGTTATTATAGATAGATTGTGTCATTTACATCGATAGATACACCAATATCGAAAGACAGACACACACACACACACACTGGACACAGATAGATACATAAATATATAGATACATAGACACATGGATACATAGATACATAGATACACAGATATATAGATACATCAATACATAGATACACAGATATATAGATACATCGATACATAGATAGATAGATACATGAATACATAAATACATAGATACATATACATAGATACACAGATATATAGATACATAGATATATAAATACATAGCTACATAGCTAGATAAATGCATAGATACATAGATGCATAGACAGACAGAGATAGAGAAAGACAGATAGGTTAGGTTGCCTCTGTGCATGACTCAATATGTTTTGTAACACAGTGTCTGGGTGACGGCGAGGCATGGTGCGCTTGGCACGTATCAAACAGCCGCCGCCCCCACGGCCGACGCTTTGACACGCAGGGCCCGGGGAAGCCTCTGCCAGCCTCTACGCGGCACACAGGACCTTTATAAATGACCCAGTTGGCAGGAGCCGCGCACGGCGGTGTCTCCCAAGGTTCTGGTTGAAACGTGCCACCCTCCCCCGCCCCCCAACACCACCAACACCACCGCCACCAACCCCCCCCCCTACCCCACCCCCTTCTCAAACGTGAACCTGTTCCAAATCCTAAATGATCCAAATCATGCGTTCCAAATTGTAAGCCCTGGTATCATATTCAGAGGAAATCAGGGATTATGTTTTATCAACTAGATTGGCAACAGATGGAGTGTGTATGTGTGTGTTCGTGTGTGTGTGTTTGTGTTTGTGTTTGAAGGGGATGTGTGCTAGAGGGTTTTGTTTAATTATGTGTGTGTGTGTGTGTGTGTGTGTGTGTGGTGTGTGTGTGTGTGTGGTGTGTGTGTGGTGTGTGCGTGTGTGTGTGTGTGTGTATGTGTGACTATGTGCAAATTGTGTTTGTGTGTGTTTGTTTGTTTGTATGTGCACATGGTTTGTGTGTGTGTGTGTGTTTGAGTGGGAATTTCAAAACTGGAAAATCATGTGCACAGTCTCGTTTTTTCCGGTTTTTTTTCTTGTGCAGTTTCACACACACACAACACACACTCCATGGGGGGATTTTGTTAATTCATCTCTTCCACGGGAAAATAAAGAGAATAAAAAGATGTCTTCAGCCTGTGTCAATCAGTGTTGTCTATGTCAGAGGTGTTTTACCCAGCATTCATAGCAAGCACAGACATCTCAATCACACAGTCTGTTTCTCATCAGGATTTCAATTTGACCCCCCCCCCCTCACCTCAGTATCACCCCATAGCTCCACCTTGCCTTGAGACCCCCCCCCCCCCCCCCGCCGGGCCAGTAAGGCGACCCCACTGAAGTGAATGGGGTCCCGCCCTGGTGGGCCGTTGTCTTCTGCTATCTCGGACACACACACACACATACACATACACAACCACACACACACACACACACACACACGCGCCACACACACCACACAACCACAGGGCCAGGACCAGATCTCACGGCTGGAGGTCTCCAAGTGATGTGGTCCATCAGCTGTCTTGTGTGGACACCCCTGCTTAAAACACGGAGCCTCCCGTTTAAGAGGAAGAGAATATGTTTGGTCCGCGCTACAATATTATATATTCCCTGTGGTTGAGGTGATCAATATACTGCTGTGCATAAATAAGCAACCGTTTAGCCACAACTGACAGAGGTTAAAAAGTTCTCACTACAACTGTTTTAAATAAAGGTGAGTACAGTAGATCATATCACTCAATCAATGAGTCAATCGATGAGTGTGTTATGTAGCTGTTATATTTTTTTGTGCCAGGTTATTATGATGAAATTCACCTTTTGAGCCATGTTGGTGAATACTCATATTAGTGATAAGGCTATCATATTTCAACATCGATCGTTGTATTCACCTCTCTCTTGCCTCAGTTTGAAACGGTATAGGCCTTTCCATTGATTGATGAATTTATGCATTTATACGGTTTTTTTGTGTGCATTTATATGTTTTGTGCATTTATACTTATTTCATGCATGTTTGTCTATCTGTATGAGCGGCCCGAGGGGCCAATTCCAACATATTGGAATAAATCAATTTGTGCTAAATCAGTGTGAATCATATGTGTACGACGGACACCTCCTTGTTATTTTTCACAATTTTATTTTAGCCCCTGCTCGCCTCACTGCCAGGAACAGCTGACGAGGAGCTCGGAGGGAGTCTCGGCGAAGGTGGAGGTCGAGTACCTGCCCACAGTGGAGACGAGGCAGCCTATGCTCACCCAGCAGGGCTACGTTGGCCACATTGAAGCCGCTATAGATAGTTCCTCCGACCACCTGTGGCTCCAGGATCCTTCTCCTGGCGACCAACATGCTTGTTCCCCCCCCCCCCCCGGCCCTCCTTGCAAGGTTTCTTTTCATCTGGCAAAACTTGAGCAGCCACAAATACACCTGCTGCGTTACTTGCAGTGATTGGAACGCCAATCAAATTATTATTAATCGAATGCTCTCAACCTTGTCTTGCCTGTGTTGGTGGGAGTGAGGCCGGAATGAGTGTGTGTGGTGTGTGTGTGTGTCAGGCCGGGTACTTCCCCGAGAGTATATATTAGGAGAATTTAGGGATTTCCTTACACAATGCTACAAACACACACACACAACACCACACATACACATACACATACACACACAACACACATAAACTGCACACCTAGGCCACAGGACACCACACACCACACACAACACACCACGACCACACCACAACGACATAAATGGCACACTTAGTCGACAGGCGCACCTTCACACCATACACTCACACACCCCACACACACAGCAACACACAATACACACAACACACACACCACACAGGCACAGGCACGCGACACAAACCACCACGAACACACACTACACTACACACACGCACTTATATATAAAAGCCTTCCTCAGATAAAGGTGCTCCCACACTTGGTATTGTGGTTTGTGCTCTTCCATTTGAACTGTTGCTGTGTGGCATCAAGGCCCCCTGACCTAGATTCACCTGAAGGAGCGAGACAGGTTTTATTTTGAGGTCGAAAATGATACAAGTGCATGATTAGTACGGAAAGCCAATGAACACCTGGTGAGGTGTGCCGCAGCGCTCTGTGCTCGGCAACATTCGTAAAAAAAAAAAGGTTTTGTGTTGTTTGAGCAAAGCGAGTGGAGCTTAACCTTGAACGCAGAGTGATGCATGGGTAAAGGACACAGGCATGAAGAAGTCCTTTATATGTTTTTACAGCGACATGAAGGAGCGATGTGAAAACCAGAGCTAACTATACTCTGCGCTAGCCAGCATGTGGGTCATGTGGAGTAAAGATTGAACGTGAGGGCAAACAAATGTTTATCCGCGCACAATCACACGTTAGCAATTAGCCGCAAAAGAGTTGGGCTTGCAAGAGTGAACGTCCTCATGGTGTGAAAGGCCCCATTCACACTGCAAGTGGCTCAAATCAGATCTTTTTCGGCTACATGTGATCCCGTTTATTTTATTTTTTTTACGAAGATCACACTGCATCTGATCTTTTCAAATCAGATTTGGTGGTGGCTAGTGAGTTTTAGTGTGTGTGTGTGTGTGTGAGACACTCTTGGAGTAAATCCTGCCACCCAGACTTTGTTTTACATATGGTCCTCATGGACCTATTCTTCTAGTTGCAATACAGTGCAACTTGCCCCTGATTGGATGACAGGGCCTGCAGTGAACACAGTCTCTGCATGGGAAGAGGCCTACGAGGCCAACCCTACTGGACTCCTCCAAGTGTCACTTCCTGCCTTTACACACTCCAGACTTTGCATTAAACTGCTGCCTGGCAACCGTCTGGACGCTGCCCAAATGTTCTTTATAGTATGTGTGTGTTATTGTGTGTGTGTGTGTGTGTGTGTGTGTGTGTGAGACAGAGCAAGAGAGAGGGAAAAAAAGAGAGCGAGCAAAGGGGCTGCCATGTTGACATTCTCTCCGTATTGCGATTGTTGTGACTGATTTTTGTGCATTGGCGTGTGCTAAATCTCAGTCACGTGACCACAGGGAAACAACGTGTGTGTGTGTGTGTGTGTGTGTGTGACACGCTATTGTACAGGAGTCCGAGTGCTGTGTTTGGCTAGCGCGGGTGGGTGTGTGTGTGTGTGCGCGCTTACGTGGACGGCCTTCCCTTTGCACGTCTCCAAATTAAACTCCACTCTCGTTAGGAAATTCCACTCCATGTTACTGGGTTGTCTTGACGATGGCGTGGCAGCCGTCCCAGACTGATTCTCTGGGGAGTAAAAAGGAGGCCTTCTGAATGATCCGTCATCAATTAACATGCTTACTGAGAGTGACGCTTTTACTGTTTCAAAGTGAGATCAATTGAATATAAATATATATGGGAAGGAAAAAAATTAAATTTCAATTAGCAGCAATGTAGTCTTAAATAAGCTACATAAATAGGGCATTCATGTTTTATTGTGTCTCATTATATTTACGAAAGTCAGAGATTCCAAGGAATGTCACTTTTTTCCGTCTTGTCCAGTCCTATTGGTATATGTATATACCATGCCATCAGTTGGTTTAGTGCATTGAGTTTGTTTTTATAGAAGGGTCATTCCAATATTTGTATTCCATTAGCACAATGTTGAATTGTTACCAATTTATTACAACTTCAGACGGGGACTCCCTTTCTGGCTCTTCCTAATCAATTCCCATTTAATCAATACAAAAAAAAACCTTCAACTTCGTTTGAATGAGACAAAGGTTCAGTCTGTGGTCATGAGGTCTGGGGATGCCTCAGACCGGGCTCCAGGCTGCTGCCATGGCGACCGGTATGAAGCCACTGCTGCTGGAGCAATGCATCATGGTCATCTCTGCCTCGCCCGGGACGTAGCATAAACACACCTGAATCATCGTCCTGGGACAGATGGTGTGTGTGTGTGCGTGTGTGTGTGTGTGTGTGTGTGTGTGTGTGTGTGTGTGTGTGTGTGTATGCTCATAACCAGAGGTGGTTGTGGTGGTGGGTACGTGTATATACACCCTCACGACTTCATATCAAGAGCTTTTTTGTCACTGGCTTGCAAAAATCCTATTGCTTTAATAGTTTATTTTGCGCTGGCTGCTGGAAATGCTCTATTTTTCAAATGGCAACTTAACAAGGCGTGGGATAAACGCAGGAGCGTGTAGGAGGTGCGAATCTTAGCCTATGGCGCCAAGAAGGATTAGACGCAGCCGATACAATGAGGCAGGTTTTCCTGGTAATGCCTCTATCTACCCCTTTCCTTTATGTGTGGATATTTGAAGCAACAATAATTGCCTGAAAAGACAATCTTCATAATATTGGCTCCGGGCACTTCTTCAAATGAGTCTATCTGCATCCCACGTTGATATGGGCTAAGTAGGCTATAATGCAATCTCCTGGTTGAGTCCAAGTCAACACACGCAGCGCAGGTGCTGCTGCTGCTGCTGCTGCTGTTTACGCTCGCCACGTGTTCATGCTTGTTCTACAGCGTTCAGGAGAGAATCATTCATTCAATTATTACAAATGCACAAAAATCAATTATATTTCCCGGCCTCATTCATGCTGACCTCTGCAGACGAACAATAAGGAATCTGAATTGAAACTACCTCTGGTGTCTCAAAACATTGCATTGTCTACAACAATAGTATGCAACACGGGGACCAGAAATACACGTGTGCAACCGCAATAAATAGCCAATATATATATAAAAGTATGCATGGGGAGGGTATAGGCAGCCCTAAATGTAACAAACAGCTCCCCGGTTGCCAATGTTCAGCAAGTTTATGCTAAAAAGAAACGCATTTCCCCACCCCCTTCGTTGCCTGTCTGTATGCCTCTCTTTCTGTGAGCACACACACACACGTGCACACACATACACACACACACACACACACACACACACACACATCCCTCTACCTATACATGCAGGCAGAAAGGGAACCCCACCCCCCATACTCCTCTCCATTGAAACACATATATGCTGTATCCCTGCTGCTCTCAAATCATGTATTTTCTTTTTTCTTTTCTTCCTTAAAAACCCCAAAAACTTTAACAATTGAAATCCCTACACTGTCCTCTGAGTGAGTAATGTCAGCCTGGGCCCAGCGCAGCAAGCTAGCTGGCTGCCTGGCTGCCAGAAAGCCCTGCATTGTAGAGGAGAAAGGCTGTGCTGTGCTGCCCATCCCCCATGTTCAGATAGCAAAGTTCTGCTGCTTCTGCAAGCAGCGAGGCTGCTGCTGCTGCTGCTGCTGCTGCTGCTAGGAGAGCAGGCGGGCAGGCAGGGAGGGAGAATGAGAGAGGGGGTGGGGAGACAGCGAGAAATACAGAGGGTGGGAGTGAGAGAGAGCTAGTGAGAGAACGAGAGAGCAAGTGAGAGAGCGAAATAGAGAGAGAGAGAGCGCGAGAGGGGGGAGCGAGTGAGAGAGACACAGAGAGAGAGAGAGGGGGGCGAGTGAGAGGACGAGAGAGCTAGTGAGAGAGAGAGGGAACGAGGGAGAGCGAGAGTGAGATAGAAAGAGAGAGAGAGTGAGAGAACAAGAGAGAGAGAGAGAGAGAGCGAGAGACGGAGGAGGGGGGGAGAGATAGAGCGTGTGTGTGTGTGTGTTGTTCCGATTTATGGCATTGGCCACTTTATGCATTCTATTAAAAAACAACCCCCCGTTCTTTCTATTTTCTATATTTTTAGGATGAATTAAAAGGTTGCTTCTAGAGCATTATGTGCTGTCCACATGGTGCTCCCCCCCCCACTACTCCCGTTTCTCTATTTTGTGTCTTGTCTTCACTTCCTGCTCTCTCTGTGACCGGCTCAGTCCATCCCCCAATCCTCCTCCCTATCTCCCCTCCCTGCTCTCCAGTCTCTCTGTCACACAGCACACAAGGCATACGAAGGTTGAAATTGTACGCTCTCCTCTCTCCTCTCTTCTCTCGTGTCTTGTGCCCCTTTTCGCTGTGTTCCTCATCATGCCGCTCTTCTTCTTTGGTGGGGCCTTAATACGATTAAGTGCACAAGTGAACATTTACATGAGGAACACAGCACACAGCTCACGCATCAAGTAATTTCTATAATTACACCATTGGTTGGATGAATGGTGGATGAAGTGTATTATTTCAAATTGATTCGAACATAAAAGGCAACACTCCCCTGTGTCTTTACGTTCCCCAATACATGTAGCAGACAGATCTGAATACATGAAGGATTATGTGCACATGCTTATTATTATGTTTTCCAAAGAGACTGATCAAACTCAAATATGTGCTGTGTGCGAATCACCTTAGTGTACTACTACTACTACTACTACTACTCATTAGAAACACAACAACAACAACAACAACAACAACAACAGCAACTGCTCTTATTAGCACAATAAATATCCAAATAAACACAAGTCCGGCTCCAGTGAAAGCGCGCCGCTCCGCTCCGGAGTTTCCGCGCAGCCCGGCGCCTCGGTAAAATGGCTGTGTCTCGCGGAGCCTCGTGCTGCTCCGGTTGGCTCCTCGCTGTAACAGAAGCCCCCCCACACTGGCGCGGCTGAGTGTACCGCCCGGCCGCTCTTATTTATACTCTCCCGTACACCCTCGCGTTCAACACTGAGTCGTCGCCGTGGACACCGGATTCGGTCCCGGAGGTAGGGGGGGGGGAATGAACCGGGACGCGGCACACCATTGTTGAAATAATTAGTATTTATGCTCAGGAGTTGGATTGTGGGAGACTCGCAGTGCTGAGAGAGGGGAGGGAGGGAGGGAGGGAGAGAGAGAGGCAGAGGCGCACACACACAGAGAGAGAGAGAGAGAGCGAGCGAGCGCAATAGCAATAGCAATATCATGGCCGCTCAGGTCGCCAGCGCCGCCACTCTAAACACTAGCCCGCCGTCCGAACTCAAGAAGCCGGACCGGGACCCGCAGGAGGAGTCGGCGCCGGGAGAGAAACAACATGAACACAATAAGGACGCGGGGTCTGACAGCGGATCGCCGGGCCAGAAGGAGCTGCAGGACGGGAGCGACGCTGGGGCTGGGGGAGGAGGAGGGGATTCTTCTGACATGAAGAACGGGAACGGGAATGTACCACGGGGAAATAATAATAATAATAACAACAGCGGCGGCGGCGGCGGCAGCAATCAGAACGATGGCGGAGGACCCGACGGAAACAACCATCCCGGGATGGGACACCACCACCACCACCACTCGGGCCCCTTTCCTCCACCTCCTTACGGCTACAGCCAGCACTACAGCCGGGGCCCTTTTCATCAACATGGCGGACAACAAAGCCCTGGCATGGCAGCCGCGTCGGGGCCGGCAGTGCAAGCGGGCAGCATGATGGACTCGTACCCTCCCAATGCACACGAGCCCGGCTACCCGAACCATTACAACAACTACAGCCCGTTCCCCAACCGGACGTCGTACCAGAGCCAGGGCTACGGCGCCATGAATTCCCCGCGTAATAACCAGCCCCCGGCGGCTGGGGGGCAGCCAGGCAAGCAACAGCCAGCAGGAGGAACCGCCACCGCTGCTGCCGTTGCTATCGCTGCCTCGTACAATAATCCGAGGTATAACATGGGGAGTCAACAACCTACATCTACACCCACTTTGAATCAGCTGCTGACCTCGCCGAGCTCTGCGAGGAGCTATCAAAATTACCCCCAAGGAGACTACAACAATCAGGAAGGGGCCAGCAAGGGACCAGCAGACATGGGAAGCAGTCAGTATGGTGGTGGGGGCCATCCGAGTTGGCCACAAAGAAGCCACCATCCTCCTCCCATGAGCCCGGGAAACACTGGACAACCTCTGAGCAGAAGCCAGGTAAACTTTACTTCCAGTACTGCCCTACTTTGAGCGAGTTAAAGTTACTCAACGACTCTTAAAAGAGACCAGTCTTTCATATTGCAATGGAACAGCCATTGTCCATGGAGCTAGATCTCTAAAATGGCTGCCTCTCTCTTTCTATCAGTACCACCCCCTGCAATCATGTTTATATCACACAGCATGAGCTTCAGATGCTGTTGGAGACCACTTTGTGGCTTACTGGGCTCTCGGTGTGACTTAAAGACACGTCCAGTGTGGAGTAGGGCAGAGTTTGTCGCAAGAAATCGGGAGGCTGATCTGACATTTCCTTGTCGTGATAAGGCTGTTTCGGTCTACGTGTAGTGTAACGCGATGCACGACTCGTTTCTCCGGCGATCCGCGTTAAAGTGGGCTCCCTGGAAGTGTTCGTCTTGCGATACAAAGTTTTGTCAATACGAGACGCTACGCCTCGACCGTGTGTGATCACGAGAAGATGCCAACGATAACGACGACTGTTAAGCACATTTGCATATTCATAAGTCACCGTGACGTTTAAGCGGACTGTCGTCTCCAAAGGCGACTTTACAGTCAAATGTGGCGATCGAGGGCGACACGGCGAATCGCGACGTCAAAACGCGCATATATTCGCCGAGGTTGTTGACGTTGAATCAAAGGTTGATTTTTTTTTTTTCTTTCGATCGAGACGTGCTTCCTTGTAATCAAGGGAGGCGACTCGGTGCAGGCGTTTCCCCTCGCCGCGTTTCCCCCCCCCTCTCTCTCGTGTGTCGCTGGTGGTAAACACACCGCGAGTGCTTGTGAGTTGGCAAAGTGCAGATCGCCTTGCTCTGGGATTTGAATTATGGAGGTAAAACCCTGCTGCTGTCAGAGCCACCAGACAGTCGGTCTGAGGTTGACACGCGAGGCGAGATCTGATTGGCTCCCCCGTCCTCCGCTGCTGGCCATTTATAATTGCATCTAATGCTGGGAGCGCGCCGCGGCCCCGCGCCTCGTATTCCACGCTTGTTTTCCCCCCCTCTCCGAGCGTTGTGATCGTACTAAATGCAATTTAATGTCGCGTCTATGCATTATTATTGTTATTATTATTATTTTTGTTTACATTTATTTGTCAATATAAGTCGTGTTCAATGTAACGTGACGTATGCTCGAGTCTGAACGATAAACTAAACGATAAACAATACTGTCACGAATGTACACATACACATACACACGTCTTGTTGGCATTCTTTTTTAAACGCGTTAAAACGTCATGTTCCTTTCTGCCAACTGCAGTCTTTTGAACCGTCTTGGTCTCGTGTTTTTATTTCCTCTCCCTTCATTTAATTTGTGTGCGGATATACTTTTTATTTTGTAATTATTTTTAGCCACAGCAATGTTGCTAAAGATTCATCAGGGGGGGGGGGACAACTGTGGATGCCTTGTGCCCCCCACTGACCCTGGTACAGTATAGGTAGTAGGTGTGGTCTTTTTACCCTCTCCGAGCCCTTTATATCCACTGTTTCTAGATCAGCTAGGTTGACGTTTAGGAGAAGCTCAGTGCAGGAGTTTGAAACGTGGGTAATGACCAAATGTGTTTTTGTTTACAATGCAGGCCGTTGTTGTTGTTGTTGCTGTGTCCTTGGTTTACATCGCCATATGAAAGCTGTGTGGCTAGTCAATGGGGCTTGCATACAGCCCTTACTCGCCCTTACTCGTTACTTTATCAGAGATGAGTGCAAAGAGACTCAGAGAAGGCACTCTGGTTGTTGTTGTTTTTGTTTCTACTTTGTCTTGTTTATTTTCCTCCAAAGTGGCGGTCACATGCACAACAGGTAACGGGGTACAGGTGTGCACAGCTCACTTTCTACTCTCCATCCAATAACCACTGGAGGCAGAGATGGTCGTCTGTAAACTACAGGTAGAAAAAATAAGCAAGAAGCAAAGAATGTTTATAATGTTTACTCCGGTGGGTGACCATATTCTGCAGTACAATATTCAATGTGGTTAACCAACAAGCATTTTAAATGGTAGCTAGTTTAATTAATTAAGTTGTTTTAACAATCTTTTTATTTTGATGGCAACCGTCGATTTGACATGCCATCTCCAATCATGGAAGATGAAAGCCGGGGTTACATCGGTGCCGGTGTCCGCAAACGAATGAATGGATTCTGAATATCCCAATACCAAAACATTGGGTTCAAACTGGATACTAGAGCAGCTACAGTATGTTGTTGTTTGTTTTGTTTTGGAATGCAGTTCTTGTAATTGCATTTTTCTTTGGTTTTTCTAATTTGGTAGCATGTTTTTTTTTCCTTCATCACAGTCGTGTCTTTAAGAATCAGCCTTACCATGACCTACATTTTGTGAGTGGCCATGTGAGATTCTGGGAACCCCCTCCTTCACTACTAAGAGAGTCTGCGCTCACTGCTTGTGGACATGACTATTCAACACATTGATTGGTTGCCTGGGGACGTCTTTATATACTCCATTCTGTGTTTGCTTAGTATCTTATTTATATTGTAGACAAATCAAAGCCGGCAATTGTGTTTCTTTAATTCTTTTTCTCTTTATGTGATGGTTTGAATCTGTACATGGTATATTGACACACTTTATTCAGGATTTAGCACTGTTAAAGAGCTAATTGTGCAATTTCCTTGTAGCACATGATGTAGCAGATGAGCGTTACACACATCTTTTTTAGAATTGCCTTTCAGCAAGTCACACGGCACATAGTATTTACAGAACAACCGTAATTATGACTATCCTTGTTTGTTGTTTTGTTGTTTTTGCCACCCAACTGTTCCCATACTCACATTGATCTGCCTAAAGAACCAGAAGGCATCAATGTAAACATTATTGGTTTGAAAAGAATGACGCAGGTTAGTGTTTTGTGTGTACAGGAACTTTTTGTTGCTACTGACGCTAAGTAGCTCTGGCCTGTTTTAACCCCTAGTGGCAATAGGCGTTCAATGCGGTTATCATCAGGAAGGGGTAATAGTTTTACAAAACTTCAGTTAATTGGATGTTTTTGCGGTTGGCTTTGTTCAGAGAGCATCGTTGAGTAGTGTTAAACTATTGTGGTCGATGTCGAAAAGCCAATGGATGTCGTGTGTGTGTGTGTGTGTGTGTGTGTGTGTGAGTGTGAGAGTCAGAAAGCATGCAGTGTGTTGACGAGCTAACTATGTGGCAGCCAGCCGATCAAAGTTTAAACTTCATATTTAGCATGCTTCTGCTGGGCCTCGCTGCAACAAGACAGCTTGCGAGTGGTCTTGCAGTGCAGCCCTGCGTAGGGATGTAACGGTATACAAATTTGATATCGTGACCAACATTATCACGGTTATCAGTATTGCGGTATTGTTAAAACGTGCTGAAAATGCCTTTTTTTCAATGGCAATACAATGGCGTTTTGACTAAACAACACCGCTGACATTTTAGTTTTTGGTATTTTTGGTATTTTTCTAGGGGAACTAAAACTTCAACTGGGGGGGGGCACAATGTACAATTGAGGGGGCAAAGCATCCTCCCACACCCCCCATGGCGCCAGGCCTGGCTTCTCTCCCATATGTGTAACGCATGTTTTCTCTAAAGCTGCAGTAGAGGCTAATTAATTTGAATTTGAGTCACTGAACAGCCACTGATGTCTTGTCGTTCGATTAAGAAAGTGTTTTAATAAACGCTGTTGCACGCATGTTCTTGTTGTTGTACACACCATGACGTCGACAGTGTTCTAACAATTAACTTTTACTGAGCGCACTAGTTGTTCACCGTAACACGCATGCATACAGAACTTCTTCCCCTCATATCTTTCAGCACATCATGAATTGAGCTAAAATTTTACCTAACTTGCCTGGTCATGGGCGGTGGTCATGAAGATGACTCAGAAGATCGCAGCGATTTTTTTTCTTCTTCATGTTCTACAGACAGGGTAACCATCTTCAATCAACTTTCCGACAGCACTCTTGCAATACACCAAAATGCATCCACACTTCAGATTTAGTCCTCTTAGATGCATGAAAATATCCAGAGTGCTGTCACCGCCTTCTGCCATGTTGTCTGACATTGTAAACAAGGCCACGTTGCACGTGGGGCCTGCGCACCTGCGTCTGGGAAACTGTCGCTTACTTTGGTTGATGCAGGGCAGTATTTAGCGCGGTAATCAACCACAGTTGAACCGTGACGGTTTTTATGATAATTAAAATTTGACACTGTTCTACTAATCGAATTTTACCACGGGTTATCATTAAACTGATAACCGTTGCATCCCTAGCCCTGCCTTTTGTAAACACAACATCTCACCATCTGCCCTTGATTAGCACATGGCCATCTTTTTGTCACAACTGAGTGGCCAGTGTTGCGAAGGATTTCTTTTGCTTTTCAGATGACCGTAGTAGGCGGTGTGCGCATGCATGCTTGCTCGGAGGACTCCTCCCTGCGCTCTGAGGGTGAACTGCCCGTCAGCCAGAGATGAATCGCTAGCCTTTGAATATGTTAATTGAATGACGCCTCGGTGCTTATATTGGGGTAGTTTGTCATGTCTCATGCACAAAACAAGTGTTCTGATGATAAAGTGTAGCACGCCGTCGGCGGCTTCAGGTGTTATGATTGCCGGGTTGGGGCTTGGGGTGGGGGGGGTTCCCGCTAGAAAACCGAGGTGGGGGGGGGGGGGAGAAGGAGAGTCTTTTGTGGATGCCCCAAGGCCCTTTCCAGCTGACGTTTACTAAATTGACTCTGAAGTAATAAACCCAAAAATGTATGCCTACTTTGAAAAAAAAAAAAATCAAATATTAAAAAAGAAATTGATATTGTTAAGAAGTCCCGAGCACTACAGCGATGGAACACTTGCAATAAATATACCCGCATAAACAGTTCCCCTCTAAAACCTGTGTTTATTCCTCAGTTTTAACATTCCCATCATGATGATGGATTTTGGAGCATAAGCCTTGGGAATTATCATTATGAAGGGAAAAAAAAACAACCAAGCAACTTGGTATTGTCAAACAAATGTTTTCCGGCAAATGATGTGCTACTATTTAAAAGGTGTGATTCCCTTCAACCGTGTAATAACACACACATTTCTCATTTCAATAAAAAATGCATAGGCCTATTTTGATCTTCATGTCTTTGCGTGCGATAATATAGTACTTTTTGGGGGTGGGGGTGGTGGTGGTAAAAGGACGGGATTAAGGCGTTCCTATCTTGTAACGGTTACCGTTGCTTTTCCTTGCCCGCTTGGTTGTCAAAATCCATCCCCATGCTGAATTCAGCCATCCCATTTTCATTTTCTTTTTAAAACATCTTTGTTTATGGACAAGGCTGGCCGTAACGCTTATGGTTTTCTTATTTTTTGAATCCCCCAATGAAATGACCAACTTTTTGTGTTGTGTGTGTGTGTGACGGCCAACAATCAATGCTATTTCCAATTGTGGAGCACATTTATGGAACACCTTCCCTCGTTCTATATATATCTCGAAAGTATGCTAAAGCCAAACCCTGACTAAATGTAATTTTCTGCTATCTGCTCGTTTTTATTTCTAACATTTTTTTCCTTTTTCTTTCCCTTCTATTTCTGTGGCCGGCTTGCGGTTTGGCGCCGGGGTGTAAAAAGAGGACTATGGTGGTGCACTCTGAAGTTCACCCTCTGCACTCGTCAGTGCTGAGTAATGATTCCCCCCACATGCGTGCGTGCTCCACATGGACTTGGATGTGTTTGGCCATACAAAACGGGTGTCGGTGATAACCCATGGGAAGTGTGTGTGATTTGTTTGTGGGGGTTTGTTTTGTGAAATGAACTCTTGACAGCTGTGAGTATATTTGTGTGTGTTGGCTGCCTCAGGACGCTCTCTGACCTGTCTGTTCCACGTGCAACTGAGCCATCCTCCCTCTTCTGACTTCTGGTTCCCTCCCCACCTTAAGGCCCTTGACAGATCAAATGTTTAATTAATTCATGACCACCACAATAGTAATAGTAGTGATCAAATAAAACCCACAATGGAATCTAGGGTTCTATTGATGTATGCAGGGCATACAGGCTCACAAAATGTGATCTCTGTACCGTGTAGCACGCCTTCATACGACTACTATAGCTGACTTATGGTATTTCCAAATATTCTGGTCTCATCTCGTTACCGGCCATGTCTTTAAGTTTCCTTCGGTGTGGTGTTCAGTGTATTAGCAAGTGCAAAAGTGGCCTGACGCTGTCCGCCATCTACCTGGTCGTCCTTGTGACTATAGGCCTCACTTGAACAAGGGGGTGATGTGGGTCTCTGAAACTCTGGTCTGGACCCACTGCCCAGAGGGGATAGCCTGTGTTATGCCATCTGCCCCTTATTGTACAGAATGACTCGCTGCTGTGGCAACATTACCTCCTCCAAACGGGGACCAGGTGAAAATGGCTAGCACGCCCCTCACTCTTGCACATTGTGAATGCATTGGCACCACAGAAGAAACTAAAAATAATACAAAAAAACCTCCGCCGTGGCCAAATGTCACACTCTGGCTATTGCGTTGGGGCGCCGTCGATATGAAGGTAATTCATTTCTTTGACATTACCTTTTTTGGAAACACTCCAGATTAGCATAGTAATATTCCCTCTCTGAATCACAGCACCATGCCCAAGTGCATTTACATGAATATTTATGTGTGTGGTGGCTATATACGTTTTATTACATTTCTATATACTTTTATCTTTTCTTATTTAGATCCCTGTGTAAAAGTTGTTAGCCTTTTTGAAGAAGTGTGTGTGTGTTGATACTGATAAAAGCGCTCACTTCTCTTCAGTCTTGGTAGTTCCTGTGCAAAAAACCAAAAGCCTTGTGAGACGACAAGGAAGCAATTGGAAGTGAGGAGCATGTGTGGCGTCCCTACGGAGCCCTACAGCCAAACTGACGATACTCTGCTTTCCCTCAACTTTCAATGTAGCGTTGACAACCCCCCCCCCCCCCTCCCCAGCTTTTTATTTATCTGATTTTGGTTCCATTGACGGGATGTGCACCATTACCCAATAATTAATTGACTCTTATCTAACAAGCCGGTTATATTCATTGCCGTTGTCGCTAATGTACAATTGGATGCCGCAACCTTTTTTATAAATGGTAATTTATTTTCTCACATTTTTTTCAATTGTAAAGCACCATATGCTGTAATGAAATGCCATTTAACCCGTCACACCGGAGTTTCACATTTGTTTTGAACTCGGGTACGGGTGTTTACTTTAACTACTCTAAGCACGTGTGTTTGGTTACTCATTCAGTCTTCAAATGTGACCTTTCATAGTGCGCCGTCTTGGTTCAGTTGAACTTGACAAAGAATTACAAAATGTTACACATTTCCCAACAGTTGGCACAATTTCTGTAATGTGGCCAAATGAACTATAATGTATAGATCAGACTTTTAACTGCCCCCCCCCCTGCAGTATTGCTGGCATTGCAAGTAAAGCATTTGCTGCTGCTACTACTACCACCACTAATACACTTGTGTTGTTGTATATAAAACTCGTACCGTCGGTTTTCTTGCACACGTCACCTGTGGTACAGTTGTGCCATTGTCTTCAACCGCCGCGTTGTCGGGGGGGGGGTTGAGTTGTGATTAACATGGCGTGTCCTGGTGCGGCTGCCTGGTGTAACTGTCATCCCAGAGGAGCGTTTCCTTCCTTCCTCCGTCCCCTCCACCTGACTATTTGCATCGCATTCGCATCGTGTACAAGCTAACGGCGTTGGCACATGCACGCACACACACACACACACACACACACGGCACTCCAGGTACATTTCGCACATGTCTGTCTGCCTGACATGTTCTTTTTTAAACTCTAGGTTCTGTATCTTAAAAAAGCGTTGCCAATCAACATTGAGACCTAGAATTTGAACGGACGGGTATTTGGACGTGTTTCTTTTCTTTGCCGAAACTGGGTTGGGTGTCAATTCTGTTGGTGCTTATTTGCTATGTAGCTACAAAAGATGTATTTTATGATGCACACTTTTGAAATCTTGTAATAAACACTTGTTGTTATACAGAATGAATAATATTTTTTCAAGTTGCATCTATTCCTATGAAGCGACGTGTTGTTCTGCACACCAGCCTCGACATTGACCAGTCTGTCTCATGGATTCTAAATCATCTTTATTAAGCAGGGGGAACTAACTGTAGGATTTGTCGTCATATTCCACTCCGGTGACTATTACATTTACCACCCCGGAAAGTTCTACTAAAAACTCCTTTTACCCGTCAAGCTTCCCCAAGTCTGCACCTGCCGTTATCCAACAGGCTGTTTGTGTGTCGGTTGGTTGGTTGTCTGCCAGAGAGGACCAGGGTTCAAGGTGCAGTCTGTCTGTGCTTTCCCGCTCCTGAAGAACACTGCCTCTGCTGACGCTGGCCAATGGCGTGTGGGCGACCGAGAGACCACCACGGTCTGTGTGGCAACAAGCAACAGCCCGTTTTCGGTCATTTAAGGCTAACGGTCTTCTAGGGCTTGGCATTAATGCAATAATGATTGTATTCCCTTAATATAATCAGAATGTTTGAAACGTCAAGAGAATGGAAAAAGTTTTGGTGATGCCATACTTTCAAATGCCCCCATGCTAATTAATAAGCACATCAATATTTATCTAATCGTGGAAAATTCTCTAGGGTTATCACGAAAATACCGTTGTCCATATTGCCGAGACCTCGCACCCACCATACCCTCTTTAATGCAAGAAGCCGAGGCTGCCCGCTTACAACCTTTCCCAATATCCCCTTTTCTCTTTTTTCCCATCTTTGTTGTTTAGGGAGCGTCATGCTAAATGAGAACAGTAACAACCACAAACAAACACAAACGTGGAGAGACGTGGGCTTATGCCTCCGCTATTCCCTTGTAGAGCAAAAAAAAACGGATCTCTTTAACATTCTGCGGAACAGCTGGGGGAACATCTGTGTGACTGGTGTAAGTGGCGTGCTGTTGTGTGTGTGTGTGTGTGTGTGTGTGTCTCTCTCGCTCTCTGGAATATCGCCCTCCATCTCCCCCTCTTGCTGTTTTTTTACCACTTCTCGTTTTTCCTGGAGTCATACGGCGGTCGTCTCAGAGTTGGATCCACACGGAGAGGGAGGCCTGTGGTAGGAAGGCTCTCTAATTGCCCTAATTGCTTGTGTCATGTGACTTTTCCTCTGCCGCTCTCACCCGGTGCCATGTTTACATTTGCTATTTACACAGGTTTTTTCCCCCCTGCCCTACTTCCTAAAGTGTGTGTGTGTGTGTGTGTGTGTGTGTGTGTGTGTGTGTGTGTGTGTGTGTGTGTGTGTGTGTGTGTGTGTGTGTGTGTGTGTGTGTGTGTGTGTGTGTGTGTGTGTGTGTGTGTGTGTGTGTGTGTGTGTGTGTGTGTGTGTGATTTACATTCATGGTTTTTGTAAGAATCCGTTTCTCTGCGTCCTCATGTGTAATTATTCCGTTCATTGTCGGGCCGGCAGTCTTCACTGAGTGTCATCCAAGCCAGACGTCTGCAACCTCGTAGCTTCTGAGTTGTAAACTCCTGTCAGTCAGTTTGTATATTTATCCCCCTTATGCTTTCTCTTATTCAAAGCGAGAACGTGCTTCCCCCGTTAGAGTGAGGCTTCCGGTGTCTAGGCCCAGACCAAATAACCGATTCGGAGGCCAACACTTGTGACGTGTTAGGGTACACACCGTCTTAGGGTGGCCCTTTTTTGTGTGTGTGTGTGTGTGTGTGTGTGTGTGTGTGTGTGTGTGTGTGTGTGTGTGTGTGTGTGTGTGTGTGTGTGTGTGTGTGTGTGTGTGTGTGTGTGTGTGTGTGTGTGTGTGTGTGTGTGTGTGTGTGTGTGTGTGTGTCACAAAAGGAGCGTGGCGCGAGAACAATGGTGTGTGTGGTGCGGCGAGGCCATGTGGCAGATTAAATTAGTGGCGGTTGTTTATGTCCCGCCCCCTCCAACCGTCCATCTGCTTGTCTCTGCCCACTAAACACACATGCACGTGCACAAACACACCTTTTTAACAGTGTATACTTAGGCTGACACAAACCTGGATCAGAACCCACACGCGCACGCATCATATACACTTACACACTCCACTCAGCCGTACCAGTGTCGTGGTCGCGAGACAATACACCCTGAGGAAACGTCTGCTGCCAAGGAGTGCCCAGGCTTCCCTCTATGCAGATTAGCCATGTGCTAATTGCGTGTGTATGTTTATATATTTATTTAAAGGGAGCATGACTTGCGTGGTGAGTGCGGCTGTGGCGAGGACTTTCCTCTGGCAAATTGATTAGATGACTGGGCAGGGAGGGAGGGGGGAAAGAGAGCGAGGGCATTAGTGCACGTGTCTCTATTTGATGGATGGCCACGATTTACCTTAATCGCCTCCCCAGCTTTTGTGTGACCTATGGGTTTACCAAACTCAGCGTTTCACCCCCCCAAAAAACTATTTTCTTTCCTGTTGACTTTTTGTTGTTGTTGTATTAACTCGGCTAAAATTAAACTGCATTGTCATATATCTCTTTATAGGCGTGGGGGGGGGGGGGGGGGTGTATCAATATAAAAATGTTGTAAAACAATGTCTGATCATTAATTGATCGACTAATTGCGATCTCGTGCAATCGTATTTTTCATTTGTATTAAAAGAAATGTCCTTCATCCGCTCCTGCATGTCTGTGTACCATAGATACCAGCTTATTTCACTGAATTTCTTTTTTCTTTATTTGTGTGTGCTGTTGGCTGTGACCTCGCCGTAAATGTCAGTGATCATGCCTCATCATTAAAAAGCATCTTCAGTCATCTAATTGCATCTCGCAGCTAAAAATACAAGGTGTGCGCATATACATCCTGAGGTGGGTTTTGGACTTTGGGTTGGTAAGCAACGCATGACATGGGGCCATGTGTATGTGTAGTAGACATGCTAGCGTGGATATACTGTATTTTGCATCACTAGCTGTGCTCATTCGTGCCAATGCACTAGTTCTATGTGAACATGCATTGTTTATCATGGTACAATTATTCTTTCACGTGCTTATATATAATGCCAAATGCGCATCACAAGTGGGAGAAAAGCAAGCGACAATATTATCAGTCCACTCTTATTTTGCACCTCTTGAGCTGAACTCCGCTATCGAATGATTAGCCAGCGCTGTTCTGTCAATCGTCTCATCAGTTGAGCAACTAATTGTTTATTCCTATCATCATTGTTGCCAAGGGCAGTTAATCACCATCATGGCCCCCCGTGTTGTATTAAAACTACTCCCCTGCTCTCCCTGCAAGGCCCGGCCAACTCTTGTTAGCGGACGGACTGCTGGATGGACGGACGGCATGATGAATCGCACGCAGGGCTTGTTTCACAGCCCACTTGGACTTGCGTCGGAGGCAGAGCAGCAGCAGCAGCGTCCATGTGGATTGCGCAATCTCCAAAGAGATCGCTTAGCCACGTGCTGAGCACTTTATGGACCGCGTAAAAAGACTGCATAAATGCTCAATTAAACTCATTAGCGAAGGCCCCGTTCCCTGTTCCTGTCCCCGCTCTCTATTGGACAAGCATGGCTGCCTTGGACAATGGGACAACAAGATGCCCATCATGTCAGGGAGGTGTGGAGCGGTGGGCCATGTCAACAAACCCTGACCCTGGTGTGTGTGTGTGTGTGCGTGTGTGTGTGTGTGTGTGTGTGTGTTGGCAGCGTATGAACATATTTTTGCGGTATCGTATGGCTCCTTCACACAAATGTGCGCACACACTAATACTATGTCTGCTACTACACACACTCACTCACGCATACTCACACCCAGAGGCTGACCTGGGTTAAAAGTGCATTAGAGGTCACGGGAGCATCTGTCTGTGTCTATTGGGACCTGCTACCGCTTACACCTACACCCCACCCCACCCCAACCCCCTGCGGTACGGTCGGTAATGACCCTTGGGGAGTATAGAAACACCTCCCTCTTTCACACACACACACACACACACACACACACAGCGTAACACTAATACCTTGTCCGAGGAGCTGGGGGGGGGGCGGGGGGAAGGGCCGCAGTTGGAGGAAAAACCAGCAGCGGAGCTGGAATGTTCTGCCGGGGATCATGTCCTCTGCACGAGGGCCCCAACTTTACCCAACTCCCCATCTCGTCCTGATCGTGTGGCTGTGGGGATGGGCATAACAATACTATCATAACAATAAAGAGACCAAATCCATTCCGACAATTGTGTGTGTACACGCACGTGCAAACATATGTCCACATACACCCCCCCCCCCACCCACCCAAAACGCGTGCGTGCACTCCCTCCCGTGCGCTGTCATTCATAGAGTGCCAAAGCCCTGCTGCTTTATTGAAGGCCAGGAAGAGGCGCGGGCTGGCCCTGGTTCAAACAGCCGTGCAGCTGGGACCCCTTACATTTTCGGCACACTGCCCTCACTCTCCCGTCTCGCCCGGCTATAAATAGACCGGCGGTAGTTGTCTTCCCCTTAACCAGGGGACGTTTTTTTTTGTTTTTTTTTCCCTGTTCATTTTTCTCCTCCCCGAGTGAGGGATGGGGAAGGGGAAAAAAACCCACCACATGCGCGCGCACACACACACACACACAGATTAATAACCGTGGGAAGATGAGATGGAAGCTGTGTGACTGCTTGCCCGAGGTCAGCTGGCCTTGAGGTGTTTGACGCTTCAAAAAGCAATGGGCTGCCTTTTTCGTTTTTCCTTTTTTTTTTTTTTTTATTCTACTGTCCGCTGCCGGCATCGTCTGGATGCGCATGTCGGGATACAGTGGTGCACGTTAAATGACCCGCGAACAACACCAGCCACTCAGACATGGGCGGCAGCGGACTGCTGCCGTGCAATTTCGTTTCCAAGTTAAAGCGCAGGGTGTGCATGTGCGTGTGTGTCTCACGTGCTAGGGTTTCCCAGAAAATTTTATTTTAGAGGCACAAAGGCTTCCACGGAAGAGGCGAGCCGGATGTAGTACCGTAAATTAATAATCAATGACTATTCATAGCGAAATTAAATTAAACTGCATATGCCCCCCAAAAAAAATTCTGCCACTGAGAAGTGTTGCGGCAAATTACGCTCAAATGATTGCTCTTCAATCATATCGATCTTGCCCTTCAGCGCAAGTTGGAGATGAGAATGAGGAAGATGTTGTTTCAGATCCATGCATTTATATATTCAATGTTGATTGAAATAATCATGCATGCAACATTTGTGTTTTTTTTTTTATTGTCATGCTTTCTTAAACACACAACATTTTCTGCACAATCCTTTAGCTGGCTACATTATTAATCTGGCTGGCTTCTAAAAAAAAATTGGAACACACTTTATTGCTGACTTTATGATTAATCACATTTTATTTTCAATTACAATTATGCTTCCAACGATTATGAAAATAAAAGTAATTGGAGAAAACAATTATTATGCTACATTCTGTTTTGTGCTACATGCATTTCCATGCATGCTGCTGCTCAGTCGGCTGGGGTCCACAGCGACAGCCCTGGGGTCCACAGCGACAGCCCTGGGGTCCACAGCGACAGCCCTGGGGTCTCTCCCTCTCCTCTTGCTCCATGTGCAGGCAGTCAGGTGTGGTGTGGGGGTGGGCAGGAGGATGCTGCTCACCACATGAGTGGGAGTTCAGTTGTGAGTTTCTATGTTTATGTTGGCGCTCTCACTCTGAAGTATTATCTCTGCATTATGGTCTTCCTATAGTTTGTAAACTAGTGGTGTAACAGAGCATAGTTTATCCGTGATCCGCAAACCGCAGATCAATTGCAAATTTTAACCATAGTGTGAAATACAGTTTGACTTACTTTTTAAAGTAGTAATTCCCTAAATCGAACAGTCTAACCTAAAAAGCCGTCGCCTTCATTGAGTGAAATCCTGTAGGCTATGACTTGGGGCATTTTCACTGATGTAGGCTTACTGGGGAACTGGGCATGCTTGTCATTATTGAAACGATAACCATGATAATTTTGGTCACCATAATCGTAATATGAAATTTTCATACCGTTCATACCAAAATTTCTGAAAATACTGTTCTTAAACTGTCAAAATGGAGCTCGCGGTCTGCACTGAGACCGGCCAAATTGATTTCATAGATATATTCGTATATTAATTACAGTATATTATATTGACCGAAATTATTGTTTATGAAGCTAATGCCTTTATTTCAGTCAAATTGAACGCAGGTGCTGACATGAACAGACGTGCACATTGTCACCAGTAGGCTTTATACACCCCAAATAGAAATAATTTAGAAAATAACAAGTTTAATTAAATTCACATTTCACTGAGGAATAATAAAAGTATATATTTACAAACAGTTCCAGTGCTTCCATACGTTGATTTATTTGTGGTTGCCGCCACATTTATTATTATGGTTTTTTTTATTATGATTTTTATACTGTCGTCAAAAGCCTTTCATTCATGCGCTGTTGAGGCTGTAAAATAGGTTTGTTTGCCAATGTTGAGCAGCAGTTCCCCCACACGTTTGACAATAATTTGACAAAGTTGCGGTGGTGGTGTAGTAGATATTGGATATTCAGCATATGTTCACGCTCTGAATTAGCGATGTGACAGTGAACTAATGACTCGATCACCAGTATGTCCCGGTATGTCTAACAGTGTGTCTTCTAAAATCAAATCATAGTACCCTTTCAACATTTTCCACAATGCATACAACATTAAAGCTAGGGCTGAACGATTATGGCCAAAATGATAATCACGATTATTTTGATCAATATTGAGATCACGATTATTTATCACGATTATTGATTTTATTGCACTTTCACGTTTAAATGAACAACACTGCTTCCACTTCCATTGTTGTGCTACTATCTGGCTACCATATAAGTCTTTGCATCAGACTGGTCCTTATCACAGTGCATCTCGTAGAAGGAAAATATAAATAAAATAGTATCAACACTTTTTACCCAAAATTATTGTTTTTTAATTGTATTGCTCTGCGGCACAGACACAACTCTAACGCACTCTTTGCAGATATTTGTTCCCAGTTAACATCACTTGCCCTAAATCCAAAAAACTTCCAGACAACGGATGATGATCCTTTTCGAGGGACTAGCTCGAGGGGACGAATCATTGAATGATTCGTTCAGCACAGCAGAACTGGTTCACAGGACGAATCACGTCCGCTCGCGGCAGTCCCTCCCCCTCCCTGCACGCTCGCTGCTGATCATTGAGTGAGTCGGACTACGCAGGACGCAGTCGGAGCTCCGGCCAAGCACTGAACGATTCGGTGAACAAATCTTTTGAATGAACTGATTCTAGTGATTCGAGTCACTGAAATGAACCGTTTTGCCCATCACTACTACTAATATCGGAGTCGACTGGTGGTTGGCTGACTGTTAGTTGAGGAAGCGCTTTATTTGATATGCAGCAGAGCACGCATTTTAAACGTCAATATCGCTGACGATCATGCTCAGTTAATTGTGGCGGCCAAAATCGTGATCGCGATTAAAATTCGATTAATTGTGCAGCCCTACTATAGGCCGAACACACACTAGCTGACCTTGGCTACAGTTTGCTGATTTGCAAAGCTTCCCTCTTGTGAAATTGAACTATTATTATTTTAACTATTATATATTTTTTCTGTATCATTTATTTCCTCCTTCCAGTTTCCTCCAATGTGGTGGAGTGGCGCTAACTGCTTCCATGCTACTTCCCAGCCACATGGCCCTTGCCAAGGTCCTGCCCCCCCCCATCTCACCCTCCCACCCTCCTCACCCACCCAGTGACGTTTTCCCCAGCTGTTGGGGCCCCGGCCGGCTGGGTTCCAGCCACCGCAGACAGACACTTCCGCTTCCTTGAACGCTTATTAGAAAGACACACACACACACACACACACACACACACACACACACACACACACACACACACACACACACACACACACACACACACACCCCTCCCTCCTCCCAGATGACTTCAGTGAAACTCTATTCCCCCCCCCCCCCTCCCCACTGGCACAATGATCTCCAGGCTGGGAAAAAAAATGGCTCCTGGCATAGAAACACTCTCATAGTAGACTTATCCCCTCATTCATTCATGGCCAGTATTTTTTTTCCTCTGCCTTTCTGTCCGTTCTCAGAGTAAATCCCAACTGAAAGTAAATCCAGACCCCTTTTCATCCCCATGTTTTGTTGTTTTTATGTCTTACTCTCAAGTAAACCAAAAGGAAAAAAATAAAAGGACATTGTACGTACTCACAATTTCTTATGTAATTTTTTGCACATCCCCAATGCTGGGTTTCGCACACATTTTGACACCCGGAGGTGTTCTCACGTTGGCTCTGTTTGTGTTGTGTCCCCCCCCCCCCCACCCCGCGCTCTCTAGCCTCCGGCCGCCATGGACCCGGTGGGGAAGTTGCGGGGCCAGCAGTATGGCAGCGGGGCCAACCCCTACTCCCAGCAGCAGCAGCAGCAGCAGCAACAGCAGCAGGGTCCACCGTCGGGCCCCGGGGCCCAGCAAAGCGGCTCCTACCCGGGGCAGGGGTACGGCCCACCGGGCCCCCAGAGGTACCCCATGGGGATGCAGGGGCGCACCCCTGGAGCCATGGGGGGCATGCAGTACGGACAGCAGGTCAGTGGCTCCTTTGACTGTTTTTCATTTAAAGCTGGGCGGCATATCTATATTTGACCAATATCGTGACATGTGACCGGATATCGTCTTAAACTTATGACATATTACGATATCCTAAGTGTCTTTTCCTGGTTTTAAAGACTACATTACAGTAAGGTGATTTCCTGAACTTACCAGGTTTTACTGACTTTTCTATTATTGACCTACTAGAATACATGCTATATCGTATATCACCTTTATCAGGATAGATTTTGGCAATATCGCCTAGCTCTACCTACGTCCTGAAAATCACATAAGCATAATGTAGGTATAATAAACATGAATTAAAGAAAAATTCATCTAAAAAAAACAAAAAAAAAACACATGGACATGACAGGCCATAGAGGTCACTAATCCTGATGGCGTCCCATGCGAGCCCACCCCAGGGTACCTTGCTCTGGGCCATGCGCGAGGCACCTCAGTCAGAATGTTTATGGAGTGCAATGGCGATTGACTCTAGCACGAAGATCATTTCAAGTGTAATGTGGAGAGAGGGATGCCTTCTCTGTGACCCTCTTCTGCTGTTGTCAGGCGGGTTACAATTCAGCCACTTGATGTGGTTGGTAAGTGTTGCCTGGCTGTGTTGCTGCTCGCCCAACATGTGACCTTCCTGATTGTCGTGTATATAGTTGGTGTACATTTACATCTATGGTTCTCCTTGAGTAGAAATGATAAAAAACTGATATGTTGCGTCTAAAAGAGTCTGGGATGAATCTGAAGAGACCTGGAGAAAAGCCTCCCCGGCCTTTTTAAAGTTCACATGAAGGAAATTAAATCAGGGGTGTCAAACTCATTTGAGTTTGAGGGCTGTAACAAACCAAATGCTATTCATTGGGGGCCGGACGAACAAAACACTTTTGATATGATTGAAGATGTACTCTCCACACGCTGTACAGTTTTAAAATGATTACCTTCATAAAAACTAGTGAAATGAGGAATATGTACAAGGCTGAGTCTGAGAGTGTTTTATTCATTTCTAATCTTTCAGATTTTTCTTTAAAGCGGTGTAGCATGGCAGTTTGATATCCTCCAATTGGAGGGCCTCTATTACGTCAGAAGGCTTGACTGAATGGCGAGCGAAACAGTCTTGCCTCCACCTCCAGGTCCCTGAACTCCGAAAATGCATATTGCAACTTGTGCAGCTATACTTGTAGGAATTACAACCAATTTTTGTGCGACTGGATAAAGTGAAGATATCAGAAAGAAGAAATCAATCCATTTCATCAAATTGCCTCCCAGGCCGGATTGGATTAGCTCACGGTCCGCATCTGGCCCTGAGCTGCATGTTTGACACCTGTTTTAAATACTTTATTTTATGTTATTTCCTGCTGATAACTGAATAGTAAGTGTGAGTAGGGCTGGGGGATATATCTAATGATTTTTTTGTAGGGCATACAAAATGTGGACTTTTTTTTTAATGAGCGATTGTTTTGTTCAAAATTTGCTTTTTGCGGTCAATTCCCAGTTTCCTGAAGGTTGACTTGTCACGTGGCTCCTCTCTGGGAGTACCGAGAGGCATTAGCCCCATAAATCAATAGATTATGGGTCTGCTATATCTTTGCCTTCAACCCGTGGAAGTATATTACACTCATGTTCCCCATGCGTAACGTCCTCCTGTCTGCTCAGTTTTGAAAACATATAGTAGAGATGGATGGTTTTGGTCTTTCAGATCCTTGCATCGTTTTTTTATTTCTTTGCCGGTGTAACTTATGACTCATAAACCAAGGGGAAAAAAAGGGCAAAAATGAAGTCTGTCAATGTTTAATCCCAGTTAAACATTGTAGGAGATGTAGGACGAAACGACAATCCAACCCTTAAATCCTCAGTCTACTTCCGCATCATCACTCTTACTCGAACGCTCTGAGTCAATTGAGCTTGCTTTTGGTACTTTTGAATATTATCATCAACCCGGCGATGGGTTATTAAATTGCAAGTTGCATGTTAGCTTGGATGTTCTGGTGTGCATAGGAACATCAACAAGAGGACTCAACTGAGTCACCCAAGTGGTAGGCCTAATTGGCACCAATGAAATTGAGTCATCTATTCTGTATAAATGCTCTGATCACTAGCCCTAGCCTCTAAAGATCAACCCAGCTTTACATGAAACCCCATGGATGGCAACGAACACACAGTCAACACCACAGGGCAAGTTAAATCACACAGAACAGTGGTAATGGACAGTGTGTCCTCAGACTAGGGCTGGGTATCAGACTTCGATATTCCAGCTGAAATACCGCGATACCATCGAGTATCAAAAAATGCCTCGTCATTCGGTTACATACTGTATTTCGATACCTCAAAAAAAAGGAAATATCACCCGTGTCAGTGAGCACTCCTCTCTATTGTTTGGTCAATATTTCTACACAATAGGCAAATTACTAAGTACCCTGCCCTAAACTAGCCAGCTATAACTTACATTTCAAAATGTCTAAAATGAATCGATGTGGCATTAAAATAGTTGTTTAGAAGTGTATCCCACTAGCAACAGTAAAAAGCCAGTAGAAAATCCAATGTGAATGTAACGCAGATAGACTGTATAATGGACAGGTTATACAGACTTTTGATGTGTACACATTGGTGCACTTGTTATTGCGAACATACAAAACGAGTACAGCAGTACTTTGTCGATGTGGAGCCGTGTATGTTATGCTGACATTGTTTTGGTATGTCTTCCTCCGACCCCTACATCACGGCGCCGCATTCCCCAGTATACTAGACTGCGGGGCAGTCTAGTAAGGGATATAGTCTGATAAAATATTCGATTTCTCATAATATGCAAAAAAATCGACAAATCATGACCCATCCCTCCATCAATTGCAGTAGTCAAGCAATAAAATCATTACCAGTTCTCTTAAGATTGAGTCATTTTTTCTTTCCATCAAATAATAGAAAAGTATTGATAGCTATATCGATAGACTCGGATCGTTAAGCAGTCTCAAATTATATTATCTATTATATAAAAAATGAACAATCCCCATCCCTTGTAAAATATCCTGCCTCCATTACATTTCTTTGTCACAAGTGTTTGATAGCGACCTTTGATCGCGACCAGTAATTGTCGGGTGTTTTTGAACAGGACATTATATCTGATGCTTCATCCGCGCTTCTACGACTCGTTTCAGATGTCTGCCTACGGCCAGCAGGGTCCAGGGGCCTATGGCCAGCAGAGCCAGGGCTACTACGGCCAGCACGGGCCCCCGACCCACCCGGGCCAACAGCCAGGCCCCTACCCTGGCCAAACCCAGGGAAGCTCCGCTGCCCCCTACCCACAGCAGCCAGGCCACCCCACGCAGCCGCCCGGCCAGCACGGACAGCCCGGAGCGCCATACTCCCAGTCCCAGGGCCCATCTCAGGGCCCCCAGCCCCCCTACAGCCAATCCCAGCCGGGCCAGCCACCGTACACCCCTCCTTCGCAGCAGCAACAGCAGCCACCGTCACAGCCTCAACAACAACAACAACAACAACAGCAAGCGCCACCACCCCAGCAGCAGCAGGGTCCAGGTCCCCAGAGCCAGCAGGGGCCCCAGAACCAGCCTGGCTACTCCCAGAGGGAAGGACCGGGGCAACCCCTTCAGCAGCAGCAGCAGCCCTCACAGCAGCAGCAGCAGCAGCAACAACCACAACAAACACCACAACAACAGCAGCAACCATCGCAGCAGCAGCAACCACAGGGTCCCTCGCAGCAGCAGTCTGGTCCGCCCACCCAGTCCCAGCAGCCTCCGAGTCACACGCAGCAGGGCCAGCGCTCACCTTACTCCCAGACCCCTCCACAGCAGCAGCAGTCACCGTTCCAGAGGTTCCCGCCTCCACCTCAGGTAAGGGGCCCTTCACACCCGATACCACCCACCTAGGGGGTCACAACCCGCGAGAACGAAGTGCAGAAGCCATGTTGCGACCGATGGTCCGTTAGGTTAGATTCACTGCCAGAACCAGTCTCGTGGTCAGAGAAAAACAAAGAGAAAAATAAAGAATAAATAGATGGGTAAGCCATTTAGTGTGATAATCAGAATGTTATATGTATTATAACGTTATGTATATCACTGATAGTTTCTCCTATGTTGTGCTATTCATTAGGATCCCACACAGAATTACCTTAGCCTACTTCTAAACAGCCAACTTACTAAGAATGTCTTTGGTTTTAAAACCGGGTTTGAGGCTCATTAATCCAGCCGATGGGAAGGGTCACTGCTGGGCTCAGACAGAACATGCACACTCTTGTAGGGTCGGGCATGCTTTTTCGGGGACCCCATCCAAGCTTCCCCGAAAACACTTCAGCGATGGCAGGGCAAAGTGGATTCGATGATTTATCGGGGCGAATGATTGACCACTCCTCGTCTCCGCTTGTGAACCCAGGAGCTCTCCCAGGATTCCTTCAGCTCTCAGTCTAGCGCCCCGCCCTCCAACCAGCCCATGGCCTCCAGCAAGAGCAGCCAAGAGGACAGCATGCAGGGGAGGCCATCCAGTCTGCCGGTGAGCGACGTCATTCATTCATTCATTCATTCATTCATTCCACAACTTCCACGTGTCATTTGATTGCATGTCATGCCATCTGACGAAGGGTACGGAATGCGCGATCCGCGGGTCACTGCCGCCCACTGTTGTTCCTCTTTCCGTTGAAACAGCTCAGTGCTATTTTTACATAATAAAAAACCACGGACAGCACACAAACTGACCAGCCACAAGCCAACCTTGTAACTCTTTGTTGGCTGCCATTCCGCATTCATTTCTCTTTATCATTTTCCTTTTATTTGTGAGTCCTGATGTGTTGGAAGGGACTTTTTACCCAGTGCTCGGCATCCATACAATGGAGCCTAATCGCTGACAGGGGTCTACGATTAACCATGAAACCTTCTTGCACGTTGTAGGGTTCGGCTTGCCGCATGCAGCCCGAACCCGACAAGCGTTGTAGCACTACTGCAGGTTGTAAAAGGCAAAGAGGTGTAGCATAAATGCTCCCTAATGGTCATTACAGCCGGCGACAATTTTTCCCCCTTTTGATTTTGCCAATGATTCGTAGCATTGCCGCTCCGCCATGATCATTTACCTAATATGGTAGATTTTTTTTTTTGCACAAATACAACTTAAAAGTAACAGGTAAGATGACTTGATTGCTGCGCAAACCAGTTGCCGTTGACTGGAAAGCCCCTACTCAGCCCAGGGTTAGGCCTATTGCAGGCGTGAATCAACGGCTACCATGAGCATTTCTCTGCTGAACCTTGACTATATTTTTCGTCAGTAAAACAGGTTTCTGGTAACAGTGAGTGTGGCATAACAAGCTTGCGGTTGCCATGGCAGCGTATGGGGTCAGGTGGCTGGAAACTTCAGAAATTGGGCTGATTCGGGGAGTGAGTGAGTGTGTATTTGCAAGGGAAACTCTTGGTCTGACTGACTGACTGTGTGTGTGTGTGTGTGTGTGTGTGTGTGTGTGTGTGTGTGTGGGAGATGCCCGGAGGGGGAGTGGGAGTAGCGGGTGTGGGGGTACGTCTCTGCTGTTGGTCGAGGCGAGGGCTCGGCATAGCTTTTTCTTTTTTTCCCTTTCCTCTCTTCTGGGGATTCCCCCTGTCGGCTTGGTTGCGATAGGCCGTGTGAGACATTAATCTGTCTGAGGTCTGGACGGCCATATCTCTCTCTCTCTCTCTCTCTCCCTCTCTCTCCCTCTCTCCCTCTCTCCCTCTCCCCCCTCCTCCCCCCCCCCCCCCACACACACATCAGTGCACATGACACTGCAGATTAGACGCACACTTTGGCTAATGAACTTTTTGAGGGAGAAGTGGCGGGATAGACGACAGTGGAGAAGAACAGTGGACAGGACGAGTAGGTGTCTCCCACCCCCCCATACAAACACCCACCCATCTGTATCCTGGTTATTTCATGAAGTGGCTTTGTGTGCAGAGGAACTGTTGATTGCAAGTGCTTGGTTTGTTGGTAGCCAGGGAAGGATTTAGAGTTTCAGGACTTGTGTCCGAATCTACCGAGTCTAGGAGGGTCGCCACCACAAACACTCACACACTCAGAGAGAGAGAGAGAGAGAGAGAGACACACACACACACACACAGCACACACACACACACACACACACACACACACACACACACACACACACACACACACACACACACACACACACACTATGGGATGACATGGGAGGGAGAGCAAATAACAGCCGGCAGGCACCGAGCCTGCCAAGCAGGTCAAGCAGGTTCCTTTCCCAACCCCAAACAGACTCCAGGATACACACATGCATACACCGCACACGCTATCTGCTTTGCAGCAGCAGCGCTCGCTCGCACACCTACTGACTGCAAGGCTCCTCCTTTCATTCCAGTTGCAGTTTTTTTTCAGCCGTTGGTCTGAAACATACGCACATTTTGCCGTTACTCAAAACGACAGTCGTAATAGTTTGTTTTGATTATGAAAGTAAATCCCACAGTGAACCTAAATCAAAAGGCCACCATACTATTTTCTGCTCCCAGGAGCCTACCTTGACTCTTGCCAATGTTGTTGTAGACTTTTGCCCCTTTTATACAGCGATCCTGAAATATTGCCATAAATAACACGCATAATTATGCTAGCTTTTGCCATTTTGCGCAGAACCAACAAGCCAGCATAATGTTAATACGGTGTGTGCTTTTACATGGCATGCAGAGGTGTGACACGTAACACAACAGCACGCAACGTACACTTCGGCAGCGGCATTGCTTTCTAAACAATACCGGCTGTGCTTTTGCTATCATATACAGACTGTTGTGTGTGCCTACGCACTAAACAGCAGTTCAGAGTATCCGGCCTTCTTGGAGTCCTTGGGTGGCATCCCGGAAAGGGTTCCATCCGGGGACTCCATAGTTCTACTGGGGGACTTCAACGCACATGTGGGCGATGATGGAGAAACCTGGAGGGGAGTGATTGGGATGAACGGCCTGCCCGATCTGAACCAGAGTGGTGTTTTGTTATTGGACTTCTGTGCTGGTCATGGACTGGCCATAACAAACACCATGTTCGAACATGGGGTGGTCCACAAGTGTACCTGGTACCGGACCACCTTAGGCCAAAGGTCGCTGATTGACTTTGTAATCGTATCAGCAGATCTGCGGCCGCATGTTTTGGACACTCGGGTGAAGAGAGGAGCAGAGCTGTCAACTGATCACCACCTGGTGTTGAGTTGGATCAGTTGGCGCGGGAGGCTGCCAGACAGACCTGGTAAACCCAAACATGTAGTGAGGGTGAACTGGGAACATCTGGTGGAAGCCCCTGTCCGTAAGGTCTTTAACTCCCACCTCCGGAAAAACTTCTCGTGCATCCCGGGGGATGTTGGGGACATGGAACCTGAGTGGGCCATGTTCAGAACCTCCATTGTGGAGGCTGCAGCTCGGAGCTATGGTCAAAAGGCTGTCGGTGCCTGTCGTGTCAGCAACCCAAGGACCCGTTGGTGGACACCAGTGGTGAAGGAAACCGTCAGGCTGAAGAAGGAGGCCTTTCGGGCCTGGTTGGCCCAGGGGTCTCCTGAAACAACAGACGGGTACCGGGAGGCCAAAAGGACCGCGGCTTCAGCAGTCGCTGAAGCAAAAACCCGGGTGTGCGAGGAGTTCGGGGAGACCATGGAGAAGGACTTTCGGTTGGCCTCAAGGAAGTTCTGGCAAACTGTCTGGCGACTCGGGAAGGGAAAGCAGGACTTGGCTCAGGCTGTGCTCAGTCAGGAGAACTGCTGACCCAGACTGAGGATATTGTCGAGCGGTGGAAAGAACACTTTGAGGAACTCCTGAACCCGACCAGTACGTCCTCTGTGGAAGAGGCAGAGTCTGAAGACTCAGGGGAAGCCTCACCCATATCCTTGGTAGAGGTCACTGAAGTAGTCAAAAAGCTCTTCAGTGGCAAGGTGTGGATGAGATTTGCCCTGAGATGCTGAAGGCTCTGGACATTGTCGGGCTGTCGTGCTGACACGCCTAGTCAATGTCTTGTGGAGGTCGGGGACAGTACCTGTGGAATGGCAGACCGGGGTGTTGGTCCCCATTTTCAAAAAAGGGGACCGGAGGGTGTGCTCCAATTATCGGGGTATCACACTGCTCAGCCTCCCCGGGAAAGTTTATTCCAGGGTGCTGGAAAGGAGGCTCCGACCGATTGTCGAACCTCAGCTTCAGGAGGAACAATGCGGATTCCGTCTTGGCCGACAGTGGACCAGCTCTTTACCCTCGCAGAGTTGTTGGGGGGGGGGGGGCATGGGAGTTTGCCCATCCATGTGCTTTGTGGACTTGGAGAAGGCTTATGACCGTGTCCCCCGGGGAATCCTGTGGGGGGCACTACGGGAGTATGGGGTACCGGGGCCGTTGGTACGTGCCATTCGGTCCCTGTACGAACAAAGTGCGAGCTGCGTCCGTATTCTTAGCACAATGTCAAGCACGTTCTCAATGGGTGTTGGACTCCGCCAAGGTTGTCCCTTGTCACCGATTCTGTTCGTTATCTTCATGGACAGAATCTCAAGGCGCAGCCGAGGTGAGGAGAGTGTCCGGTTTGGGGACCTCAGAATTGCATCTTTGCTCTTTGCAGATGATGTGGTTCTGTTGGCTACATCAGACCGTGGCCTCCAGCATGCACTGGGGCATGTTTGCAGCCGAGTGTGAATCGGTCGGGATGAGAGTCAGCACCTCCAAGTCTGAGGCCATGGTTCTGCCGGAAAACGGTGGAGTGTTCCCTCCGGGTTGGGAATGAGTTGCTGCCTCAAGCGAAGGAGTTCAAGTATCTCGGGGTCTTGTTCATGAGTGAGGGCAAAACGGAGCGGGAGATGGACAGACGGATTGGTGCAGCATCTGCAGTAATGCGGGTGCTGTACCGGTCCGTTGTGAAGAGGGAGCTGAGCCGGAAGGCGAAGCTCTCGATTAACAGGTCCCTCTACGTTCCAACCCTCACCTATGGTTACGAGCTTTGGGTAGTGACTGAAAGAATGAGATCGCGGATACAAGCGGCCAAAATGAGTTTCCTCCGCAGGGTGGCTGTGATCAGCCTTAGAGATAGGTTGAGGAGCTCAGACATCCGGAGGGAGCTCGGAGTAGAGCCGCTGCTCCTCCGCGTCGAAAGGAGTCAGCTGAGGTGGTTCGGGCATCTGATTACGATGCCCCCCGGGCGCCTCCCCTTAGAGGTTTTCCGGGCACGTCCAACTGGGAGGAGACCCCGGGGCAGACCCAGAACCCTCTGGAGGGATTATATATCTCATCTGGCCTGGGAACGCCTCAGGATCCCCCAGGAGGAACTGGAGTGTGGCTGGGGAGAAGGAAGCCTGGGGGGCCCTGCTTAGCCGGCTGAGAATAGGCAGAGGCAAGCCTTGAAACGGGCACATGACTAGTAGTAATAATGATCAGAAGAAGAACGCATCGGCACCAACGGTTGTCTTTTTCCGGGGGCTTCTCTGGGGTTTAGCCTGAAGCCTCGCTGTCACTGAAAGGAGCTCTGTCCTCCTGGTCCTGTCACTGGCAGCCCCCCCCCTCTCTCCCTGGAAGTGACACTTCCCTGTCACTGTCAGCCCCGTGGGAATGGGAATGAGGTTTTTCCACCCCCCCCACTCTGCCCACACACCCACTTTTCCCTGTTTTTTTTAATCTTCTCTTGTGCTCTACCATGTCTTTATGTGAAGTCTATGTGTGTGTGGGGAAGGGTGGGGGAGAGGGGTGGGGGGGGGTAATCCTGACTGCCCCTCCCCTCCTTTAGATGTGTGTCTGAGTGTGGAGGAGCTGTCTGAATGCACTCCTCCGGTCTGGACTGGAGAGTGTAAGGTCACATGTTGGCCACACACACTTTTCCTCCTCACCTCCCAGCGACTGTTGCCACCGCCCACTGCCCTCCACCCTGCGTCCTCCCGGCACGTTTCCTGCGCGTGTCTTTTGTCTCTCCCAGAGGAAGTCTGTTTGTGCTGTGGTGACGAGCCGCGCATGCTGCCATTGGCTAGCTAGCACGGCTTGGTTGCGGCATCGGAGTGCCAGCCAGTTACTAGTCTCCACCGGCTTATGTTGTGGTAGAGATGCTAGGAGCCTGCATGAGTATCCAGAGTTGCTATTAGGGTGCTATTAGTTTTTTAACGCCACAAAATTGTCCAGCAAATCTTAAAGGAGAGTATTTCTTTTAACCGTCTTGGACGGCGCTAAGCCCAAGATGCAGCAACGGTGCCCATGCAAAATAGTTTCTCTGGTGGGAACAAGGAAATGCCACATAAAACAGTGAAAGATGTTTTTAGCGTGTAGATTTCTAGCTCAGAGGTTGTTGTTGTTTAACATAGACCTTCCGATATCTGCGTTTGAAGATATTGGAAGGGGAGGAGAATTCTGACTGAGGTTGTCAGCCAATTGCATGTGTATCCCCACAAACTACATCCTGTCAGCCAGACGGGCGCTTGAGAGCAGAGCAAGATGATGATGACGGTGATAAACTGATGAATCTAATGCATCTATATGGCCTACTCAAAGCAGGCCTAAAAATGTAAGGATGTTCTGTTGTCCTGGGCACAATAGAAATGGCACCTGGGACACAACAACGCACTGTCTGGGACACGTGAATTGTCATTTGAATTGGTAGGTGTTCAGATGAGGAAAAATTGGACGCGTGCGTGCAAACCCCGCCCCTCAATTCATAGAGAGACCCATGCAAAGGTGCAAAAAGCCTGCGGTCAGCAAAATGCGGAGGTGGCTGATCAACACCAGTATTGGTGGATCTTCCTCCTTTGACTCCCAGTCCCATCGTCCTATACTTCTTCCCATTCACATTGTCTGTCCAACACTACATTTTGCAACGCATCAATGGCTAGCTAGCTAGGTTTAACCGTATTAACTATCTAGGTTTAATTGTGAAATGTCGTTCTGATGTGTTGGTTGGCTGTATAAAGTAAGTGTCTCCAAACATCACGAAAAAGTGAGCGAAAATTGAGAAACAAATCGGACAAACAGAATCGCGTCCTTATTATTTAATATGTTGCATTTTCCGATGAGAATTGTGCCGGTGAGACACTCGCGGCACACTGGGGAAACCGTTAATTTCGAGGCCGACTCAAAGTCTCGGTCAAACAGTAGACTTCAAGATTGCTCCTTCAATACCCAGCTTTAATGCATGAAAATTCCTTTGAAACCGTTTTTCAGTTTGAAAGATAATACAACTAGGTTGTAAATGTCATTGAGTTGCATGTTAACATGAAATGGAACAATACGATCTCAAACAGTACAAAGACTACATTAACACGACACAGTAGTAGTACCATTTTGTGAAACGCTAATCAACCGCAGTGCACACGGGTAGACAAACCACCGACAGGTAGAAACTTTAACTTAAGACCACATCATCTTTGAACTATCCATGCATTTCTTGCCATGGTTTTATACATTTTTTTGGACAACGAAATTATGAGGAAAACGAGTCATTCAACACGAGCTTGTGTATTGTAGACATGGACATTAAATCCTCCACCAAGCTTAGCTTAGCCTAGCCTAGTTTGGCCAAACCGGCCAGCAATTGCTGCAGCCTAGCCTAGCCATAGCATGTAGCCATGATTGGACTCCCATAAGCCACACATGTTTTTTATTTTTTTTATTGAGACACAGCTCTGGAGCGGTTGGTCCGTTACTAGGCCAAGCCCACTCCTACCACCACCACCCTTCTCTCTCTCTCTCACACACACTCACACACACACACACACACACACACACACACACACACACACACACACACACACACACACACACACACACACACTCATGTAAGAAATGTTCTTCCGTTCCCGTGGCTTTTTGTAATACTACACTCGTGTTTTCCCTTGCATTTCTCTGGTTCTCACTTTTTTTTTTTGTGATGACTGCCTCCTCTTCTCTCCTCTGCCCCATCTCTGCCTCCCTTCCTCTTTTTCAAATCTATATTCATGTTCTCTCTTTCCGTTCGCCTGCTTGCTTCTGCTCTTCCTCATGCCTACGCCTGCCTCCCCTCCCCTTCTCTCATTCCCTCTCCCTTTCTCTCCCTCGGCTCCTCTCCCCCTCATTTTTTCTCCCCCACTTTGGTTCTCTAAATCAGCTTTCTCTCTTCTCTCTCTCTCTCTCTCTCTCTCTCTCTCTCTCTCTCTCTCTCTCTCTCTCTCTCTCTCTCTCTCTCTCTCCTTCTCTGTAAAGCAGCTTTCGTAACGCTGCGCGGCTCAGCCTTGTTTTGCGAGGGCTCTGCGGAGCTGTAGGCTTTCGTTATTCAGATGCCGGGGCCGGTTTCCTGTTGCTATTCTGGGGGGGGCCGTGTGCTTCCTGCCTGCCTGTGTGTGCTTGTGCCTGTGTGTGTGTGTGCATGTGTTGGCGCATTCAGGTTCCCGGGTTTGCCTCGGCCTCTCTCTCTCTCTCTCTCGCTCTCCCTCTCTCTCTCGTGCGCGCTCTCACTCACAAGATCACTCTCACTCCTCCTCCTCTCTGTTCCGTCTCTCCTCTCGCGCTTTCTCTCCGTCTCTTCTTCCGCCGCCTCCTCTATATGATTTGTAATTAATGTACTTGAGAAAATTCAATCTGCTGACAAAGTGTATTGTTTCACATTTGCTTCATTGAATTGCGCTATATCTCTACTTCCCCCCTCCCCCTGCGCCTTTTTTTTCACAAGCAAAACACGAGTCGTTTTTTTTCTCTTTTTTTCTTTTCCTTTTTTTTCTTCCGCTCTCGTCTCTCTCTCACTCTCTTGCTGCTGCGCACGCAGACGCTGTTCTCTCTCACACTCTGGCTCTCTCTCTCTCCGCTCGCTCGCTCGCTCGCTCACTCGCGCACACACACACACACACTCACCCTCCCTCCCCTCCTGCCCGCATACGCCGGGGCGCCCCTCCCCTCCCGCCTCACTTTCTGCTGGGCTGAGCTAGTTTTGCAGCAGCACAAAGCATGTGAGTGGCTGACTGCAGCACCGCCTGTCCTCCCACATCTCCCCCGCTCCCTCGCTCTCTGTAGCCCTCCCTCCCTCCCTCTCTCTTTCACACACCCCTCTTCTTTTTCCCTCTGTTTTCTCCTTTTCTCACCCCGTTTTCTTTATTTTATCCTGCCTCCTGTTCTCTCTCTCTCTCTCTCTCTTGGTCTTACTCTTTTTTTTTTTCTTCTCTCTCTTAATTGAAGGCTACACGACGGAAGATATCTTTCAAATATTCCCGATCTATTGTATATAAATATATAGTGTGATCTGCATTTCTTCTTCTTCCCGTCTCTCTCTTTCTTGGTTAATTACACGGCACTACCAGCCTCCTCAGCAGCGCCCCCTAGTTAGGGGGGCGGAGGGTGTGCGTGTCCAACCCAGTACCCCTCTAGCCTAGCAGCCCCCTTTAACCCTTTAACCCAGCAGCTGCATGCGTCATTCAGGCGTCTGTCTGCCATGGACACACACACACACACACACACACACACACACACACACACACACACACACACACACACACACACACACACACACACACACACACACACACCTATTGTCACCAACACAATAGCACCCCTTCCACTCAGTCACACACACAGACTGACAGGCAAACACACACCATCATATTATTCACAGCAATCAGGCCACACACACACACACATACACTACCCCCGTTTCACGACAACCTGAACCAGTGAATATCTGTGTTGTGTATCTGCCCAGATTTGATTCAAACCGGATGCAACTTAAAATTCAGGTGTGTGTGTGTGTGTGTGTGCGCACATCCAACACTCGTTCAGGCCACATTAGGGTGTGATTGAATCCTCCACTGAATCGTATTCGGAGATGATGCCCAGGAACACGTATGACCACATTGTCCCTGACCACTTTGTCACGTTGTGCGCGACCATTTGCGTGAATGTCGTCACCATGGAAACCATGCCATTCATCCCACATCGCTCGACTCGAGTTAACAATCGATGCGTTTGCCTGTTGCGGGGAACACTATTG